>CEMM01319575.1:0-21100 GCA_900068975.1 Hygrocybe conica | reverse complement strand
CCCTGGCCAGGGTTTGGACCCTTTCCAACCCTTTTGAACCCTCAGAAATTTAGGGTAGGGTTGTACCCTTCATATGTAGGAGTAAGGTGTAGGAGGGTGAGGGTAAGGGTTGAGTCATTTCAACCCTTACCCTACCCCTGTTACACCCTATTCGGGCCCAGGTTTTCCTGATGGATGACAACTCAGTGCAATTTAGCCCAAATGATTGGTTGGAAACAAGGTCATTGCTGATGCAGTTCGGCCCATCTCTAGCAGTTAACTCAAATCCTGGTATGTATTGAGAGCCAGTCATCAAGGAAGCAAAGTAGCCAAAGCCAGAGGGAAAATGACATTACTGTACTGGCTGAATACAAACTAGATATCTAAAGAACCTGGCATTTTTGTGTCAATCTTCTTCCTATGTGCCTCTTCACTTGACAATAGCACTATCTCATCCTCACATTCCTGATGGCCCCCATCCCACAAAGTATCCAATGTTTGCTCCATAGAATGAGTTGTTGAATGCTGCTGTGATGCCATATGATGATCTCCTGGTTCTTTCATAAAGGTTGCAGGGACAGCATTGCCAATTTCAAGAGAGTTAACATCAGTATCTTCCTCATCACTGATGTCGATGATGGGTCCAACATGTGCATTACCCCTGATGCCCAATCCCAGCCGATGTACTGCTCGTGCGGATGCAATAGCTCTCTTCCATTGTGCTCGTGCATTGAAATTCTGGCGCAAACCATCTACTAAATCATGGTCAGCTGATAGATGTGTTGTGAGCCACTTGTTTAACATTGTTAACAACAGCTCCACAGGAAAAAAAATCAGCAGACCGGATGAGAAAGTGCTTCGGAGCTTGTCAATCTTCGGAGAGGGTTGACATTCAAAAGAGAGTGTATGAAATCCTTTGCTATGAATAAAGTAACCAAATCAGCACATTACAGTGAGTCAATTCCATGACGACAAGCACCTTCAGAGGAGATGTTGTGCCAATACTGATCATGAAATTCAATTTGGGCTTTTATGGTCTCCTTGATGAGTAGCTTTGGATCTTCAGATCGGAATGGTGAATAACCACATAGGAGCACATAGGAGATGATCCTGATATTGCACAAATTAAAACAGGCAAGTAACAGCATCCAAACAACACAACGCACCCCGTTGACCATATATCAACAGGTTTCCCGTGACCCAAGTTTGACAAAACCTCCGGGGCGACGTACCCGAAACTACCTGAAAGGTTATGAAGAACTTCCTGATCCGACTCCAGATGCTTGGCACTGACAAATACGTCAAGAATATTCTGGGATGATCACAAATATCACGGAGACGCACATGCCAAAATCAACAATAACAATGTCACTATCTGGATCCCTGCCTCTATAGAGTATATTCTCAGGCCTAATGATGGAATGGTCAATAGTCGGTTGCGTTCTTGCCGAAACACTGCCATGCTGACGCACTTTAAATCCCTGTGCACAACATCATGTTGGTGTAAATATTCGACGCCGGATAGGATGGACCTACGCGGGCAATGAGACCGTTGTTCGAGTTGAAGTAGGTTCACTTGTCAAATTAAACATACCTGACAACGCCGACAGCGTCTTGTTCAGTAAATTTTCCCCTCTGTAGGATGCGTTCAAACAGCTCGCCCCCAACTGCAAGTTCGAATACCAGGTAATACTTTGATCTGGATTCAAACCACTCGTAGAATTTGACCTATGAGAAAACGATAGGCAAACTCGCAACTCGCGTCAGTGACATTTGACCTTACAATGTTGGGATGGTTCAAATCTTTCAACACTTCCATCTCTCCCCAAACGTTGGCCTCGTTGCCCTTGAGCTTCTTTTTCGAAATGATCTTCAAAGCGACGTCCTTCTTCACGCCGCTCTTAACGTTAGCCTTGAATTCGATCAACGATTTGTCATTCTGGGTTGACACAAGTGGGTGGTTCTCGCTCGGCTCAGGAAGCCGGGATATATTTTCCACAGCATGACTGGTGCCACCTTCCACCACGTCAAGGGAGTCGACAGGGACGTGCCAAGTAGCTTGCTAGAATATTCATGAGTCATTGACCAACACGTTTTTGGTAGACAAACTTGCCATTACTTTGCCGAAGGCTCCTTCACCGAGAAGGCCTTGTATTTCATAGTTCATCCGTTTCGCGAAGCTGGGTGGCTGAGGAAGAAATCGATCCTTGATCGACCAATGCATCCCGAAAATTAGTTTGGCTGTGCTGGGGTGTAAGCTGCAACGGAAAGTCCAATGGGGTTGAACGCAGCTCCGAGGGGGAGGCTGTGAGAGCAGCGAGGCGGTTTCATCGTCGCCGAGTTAGGTAAAACCGGCCAAATATTGGTTTCTTCCACTTATAATTGTGCCACGCCCTCGCCGACAGCCTGAGGCATGTCTCGACAGGACAAGGCCACCACCGAGAGACACGCTAAACTGTTGAGAGGTTTGGTGAAACAGCCAGATAATAAAGTGTGTGGTGATTGCAAACGCAACGGTGCGTAGTCGTACTCGTGCTCGCACTTCCAATGTCAAACGCTTGCTTGCAGACCCGAGATGGGCATCCTGGAATCTGTGAATCCTCTGTGATCGTATTATTATCTGTCTACGTTTTTCATCTTTTGTCAGGGGCATTTTTCTCTGCATTCGCTGCTCTGGCATACATCGTGGGATGGGCACCCACATCAGCAAAGTGAAGTCTATCGACCTCGATACGTGGACACCCGAGCAGATGCAGGTACATATATGATTTTCGGTCGTGATCTGTATCCCTGATTGGGTGACCCGAGTCTATTCAACGTTGGGGTAATAAACGTGCAAATTTATATTGGGAAGCTCTCCTCAGAGCGGGGCACGTCCCTCCAGACCAGTACGAATCCCGTCACCTTTCCCTTTAAAAGGTGGTTAACCAGCTGGCTAGTAAAATGGAATCCTTCATACGCTCGAAATACGAATCCCGTCGATGGGCATTGGATGGCCCTCCTCCTGACGATCCCTCGATTCTCGAAGACGAACCACCAATTTCCGGTCAGCCACGAACGCTCCAGCAACCTTCAGGTCCTATGCATGACTCTTCCGAAGCTTCTGTCAAGAAACCGCCTTCCACACAACAACCGCACCGCACCTTGCTCTCGATGTCGATATCCGATCAGGATCAACCAGTATCGCATGTCCTGCAGCACGAATCGACACCCTCCCGTGTACCTGCCCAAACCCATCAGCCACAAATCTCCAGTTCAAATAATGATCTATTTGATCTTGATTTTCGCGCTCCCTCGACGATGCCAGCCACCCAATCCTCAACGACAACAAGCGATGTCAAAAAGGATATTCTCTCTCTGTTCTCCGCCACCGCAAACTTTCCAATCTCGACTGCCGCGACTCAACCGCCAGCCTGGGAAACCTCAGGCACTTTTCAAGTTCAGCAAGCAGCAAGTTCCAGCTCTGCTGGGATTGGGCAGTGGGGTGTTCATTCAGGCTGGCCATCTCAGCCTACATTTGTTAACGAGAACAACCTTTGGGGAGGCCTGCCTCTCCCGCAATCTCAGGCTGCTGCTCAGCATCCCAATCCTAGCAATGTCTGGGCTTCTAGAGAGCAAATTCCTACCGTTCCACTAAATGAACCCTCCAAAAAGCAGGATGATGTGTTTGGAGATTTGTGGGGGGGACATCAGAGAACTACTTGACCCGGAATTGTTCTTTACGATAGATACACCTCGAGAATCATACCAGTAGTCAAACAACTACGAGTCACAGAATGATGCCGAGATCCTGGGGATGGAGATTAGAGATGTTTTTCTGTCATTGCTGCTACACACCTTCTCGATCATCTTCCTGGCAATCGGGTGAAATTGTGCTTGAAATTTTGTGAAGACCTCAACGGCCAAAGCTCCATCAACCTTGGACACACATCTAAAAATTGGCCGGCAAAATTTCATTCGACCCTTGATCACACCCGTTTCGTCTTCTCCAACCACCCAACTGCTCGCGATGGGAGCACATATTCTGGCGACTTCTGATGCCGGATCAAGCAAAGCCAGCAGATAGAATCGCAACCTTATCTCGGAATTAGGCGATGAGGAGAGACGGTAAACTTCTCCGAGATGTAAAACATGAGACGAAGGGAACGGGGAGTACCCGAGTAGTCGGTCCAGGAAAATGACTGATGCATGTGAGGTTTCTTGCTGTGAGAATTTACAATGATGTCTTACTTTTCTGATTGGAATTGAAGTCTTGCACATCTGCATCCTTAAAATCCAGTCCCGAGACAGGTGTGTTTCGTGATTCGTTCCACCTTTCAGCCAAAGAAAATGCAGGCAGGGCAAGGCTGTCATCATAAACCATATTGACGGGTAGGACAAGTCCTTCTCCCTCGAACCACGCCTGCGTCCCGTCCTGTCAGGTCCATGTCTGATATTGAAGGAATATTTCCTCACTTGGAAATCAATTGAATCCAATGCACTCGTTTTCTCAGCTCCTCCGTGCGCCGCGAAATATTGATAGAGATGATCGCGCCACTGTTCTGTTGTTATGCTCCTACCCGTAAATGTCTTCACATAGTCCCTGACGTATGGCAGAAAAGCGTCCAAGCCTCCTAAGGTTCGCTCTAAGTCAGGTAAATGTGAGGTTTTGCCATGAGTTTTACAAGTTGAGTTCACCAAGGTGTAGGATGAAATTCGACCCCTTCTCGTAGGGGATACTGCTATATGCATCGTCCGGGTCTTCCCCTTTTTCAAATTCGATTACAAGACGTTGATACTTTGGTCGATCACGGTATTGCTCCAGAGCCTCCGTCAGTGCTTTTCTACCAATCAGGAAAGAAAAGCCACGGTCGCCTTCAGAGTGTAGTACCCGCTGCAGTACCCGCTCCATGTACGTCGTCCAACCCTCGTTCAGCCAGAAATGGGATGCATGAGCGTGCCTAACAGGAAACACGTTAGGAAATGCGACAAAGCCAGTGGTTAGACGGACGTGACACCATTCCCAAACCAGGAGTGTGTCAGTTCATGGACAACGACATCCACTAGAGATCTATCCCCAGTGATCAAGGCTAGGTTGAGGGTGATGTCACTCTCGATTCCGTACAGGTGAGTACAGCGATGACCGCTTACTTGGTGTCAAGAATGTCAAGCAAGCGTTTTCCTGCAAATCATCAGGCGAACACACGAGCCAATGCGATTTAGACGTACCATGCCTCCATAGGGGAACGAAGGCGGCAGCACGAGGAGGTGGTAGACACCAAATTGATAAGGACCCACTGTATCTTCTGCCGCTGCCAGAAATCTAGGAAAACGTAAAATCGCAATATTGTGGTAGCAATCTTAGTACCTGCTCGTGTCTTCACTGAATTCCCAGAATGCTGCATCAAGTATTTTCGGCTCAGCCCAGATCCCGGTCGTCCAGTTTCTTCCAATGCACTTCGGGAATTCACGGTAGTGAATATTTCCGCAGGCGATGGCAATCAAGTAGGATGGGACGGGGACAGTCTACATAGTCACCGGTCACCAGACACAGTACGCGACCATTCATGAATTGAGGACGAAAAGGTGGGAGTTGGAATTGCGAACCTGCTGATATATGTAGGTGACAGGGTCTTTTCCGATTGTTTTCCCGTCGTGAGCGGGTCCGTCGGTCCCAGGAGATACCCTAACCGCTGACAAAAGCGCCGGTAGAACGCAAGTGACAGAAGCACGATAAGTCTGGAGAAATATCCCGAGCGTCAGTGAAGGACAGCGATACTTGCGCAGGAACCAACAGTCTTGACCGACGGTGTGTCTAGGTGCAATGTTGAATGTCAGATGACGCCGCAATAGCCGCACCAGGCACATGGAGAATACCTTGCAGAGGTGCAAGTGAGCGCGCGTAAATGGGCTGGCATTGGCTGAATAAGTATGGAAACGTCTTCCCTTGTGTTTGACTGAACCGTCCAGGTCAGGAGGTTCAAGAATAAATTTATGCGAGCAATAGAACGTACGCCTTGTCAAGCCACTGCAACGCGGTACACTCTTTCGTCGTCGCATAATTTATCTTCACTGTGGCATGGGTCTCTGCTGGGAGAGCGGAGGGGAAGAAGACATGGAGAGCAGACCCCAACACGGCATGGTTGTCTTTCAGTTCGTACTGCAATTATCCAGGTTATCATGACCCTAACGACAAACCAGTGTACGCACCTGAAGTGAGACTTCATCATTTGACACAGGATCGATCAATCGCACGGCCTCGATCACCAAGTTAGCAGTGTCGAAGCTGCCATTTCGTCATGATCTCGAAGTTGACAACGGACTCGGAATCCTGTCGAAATCAAGTACTCACACAACTTCGGAGACCTGCTGGGCATGCACTTTCACGTTGTGGGTCGCGCTACCTTTGATAATCTGGTTCTCGAAGTCCACCACCCAGGCAAACTCAATCGATGTGGACACGATTTGGAGGTAATTGGATTGCGTGGTTGGATCAATGCTCAGGTGCAGTGGGGCTGACGTAGGACAATCCAGTGCCGGTATGCCTGACATTGTGATGACAATTCGGTGAACGTGGTGGGGCAGCGATGTAAATATTTACGAGAAAGTAAGGTGTCCGACATGTCAAAATGATTTTGAAAGATATAAATGTACTGTAGATGTCTAAACATTAGATATAAATGAACAAAGGCAGCGCGGTGACGATAATGTCCTATTGGCAGTGGATTGGAGAATGTGTGACTGTGATTGGCGGACCGCAATATTGCATCCATCGCTGTCTTAGTAAATGCTGGAGCGAACGAGAATGTAAGCTAAAAATAACATCGCAAAAATACAGGCGATGCACCTTGGGAGATGCAAATTGGGTGAAATCTAATGTGAAATGATTGTTATTGATTAACAGCTTCTTTACGTCAGCGAGATGAAATACGTTGGCACCTTTACACTCACCGGAGACAACTTGGAGGTATGGGATTGAGGGCGAGAATACACGTCCGGCGTCCAGGTCATGTCGCAATCCGGGCCTAAGTCCATTTCAGCCATTGGCGCCTCATGGGGCCTCTTGTGTGCATGAATGTGACCGCTTTGAATTCCCTCCTGCCATGGGGTGTCCATTGGTGAAACGGGGGACACTGAGAATCGGGAAGAAAGCTGTTCCGGTAAGCTGTCCCGAGCGTGTCCGAATGGGTCGGAAGGTAGAAAGAAGGGGGTCAGGGGGGAGAGGCGCATATTTTCCGGTGTGTGGGAACCGGTGACGGATGCGGATGCATCCTGGCTCAAAATTTGAATGCCTGTGATCCGCAACGAGTCTAAAGGCGAGAAGGCAGGACTTTCGGTTAGGTCAAGAATCGGCAGCGGTACGACAGACACAGCTCGATGGGGACACCGGAGCGCAAGCTGTATATCGACCGTTAATCCGAGCGTGCGGGCACGATGACGGGCATGGTGCGATGGCGTGAGGGGTGAATGCCCACGAGTAGATTCGCGACAACGGACAGCAGCAGCGCGAATTGTGTTCATGACGCTCGCGAAATGAACGGAGGGGAGGGGAGAGTTGCCCATGAAAAAAGAAGGGATCGTGAAGTGAGTCGATGAACGCAGAAGGAATTGCAGGCGCCAGTCCTGTGACGAATGAAAGGACGAAAAAGATAATGGGTGAGTGATGCAACACAAGATGGATTTTAAAGGTTCCCGGGTGCAGTTCCATCCCTGCGGGAGATGAAGGTCGCTGAACTCCATGCCCTGAATGAAAGCCAAGGGGGAATGTTTATTGTCGCCTTTCTGGGCATTTTTGTTCTCGGAGGTCACGTGATGGCACCCACAGCGCAACGACAAGAAAAAAGTCTGGACAATTGTCATAAGATTGGTCAGGAAAGAGTCGCTTGGACTGAATTGGCAGATATTTGCTGACCAGATAACAATCATCATTAGGTTCCCTGTTGTTCTGTGCAGATTGTGGCACCCTCCTAGACGGCCCGAAGGACGGAGAATCCACCATCACATGTGTCGAATGTGACCGCGAAGAGAATGCGTTTGGTAATGTATCAAAGCGGTTTCGCAACCGCAAGAAGCTGATGTGTGGGATCAGAATATCAAGATATCCAGATTACAACGCGATCGCACCCCGATGCATTTCCTTCCGCCTTGAGACAGAAACGTAAAACGCAAACGAAAGTTCACGTTGAGGGTGATCACGGGCTTTTGGTTTGACTTCAATAAAAGACTCTTTCACCGCACATTGACGCCCCCACCAGGTGACTGAGCGATGCCCAGCTTGTGGTCACGCCGAAGCCTATTCAAAAGAAATACAGGTTTGATGTGCTGCGCCCGTGGTACGAAAGATGTTGCTCACAGACTAACCCAGATGCGAAGCGCGGACGAAGGCTCCACCATTCTGTATGCGGTAAGTTGGAGAGCAATTCAGATATCTGATGATTCTGATCGGCACATTGGGTATAGTGTGCGGCTTGCAAGTATGGATGGCGTGTCAACAATTGAGAAAAGGAATGGACGGTGGTGTATGATTAGAGACGGAAATCCAGTACTTTTTCGCGCTATACATACACACCAACGGTGCAGAAAAGCGTGACGACTCCGAATCCCCCAATGATGCTGGCGGTCGAAGCAACGGCCATCTCACGGATGGGTACTGGGTCTTTTGGGAGTCTATTTTCCAGAGAGTTTATCGTGCTGAACATCAAAACTGAAAATGCGAACGTACGTCGAAAAGTAGAAAGCGAGAGCGAACGTGGAGGTGAGAAGGAGGACAGCAACGGAAGGTAAGAGTGCAACTGGAACGAAAGGCTGGAAGCTAGGCAGTTCCTTGTACAAAATCTATAAAACCACGATAAGATGAGCAATACGTTGGGCCAAACGAACGAACCTCTAGCTGGGTGGACATGATTTAGTAGTAGCTGTATTATGTCAGCTGGTACAAACAACCATCATCAAACATACACGAAAGGCGTGTCACGTCTCCTCACTCTCCACCACCACTCGCAAGCAGAATTTTGAGCTGCTCTTTTAGTATTGACCGCCGTCGTCAGTCGTTTCAGATTTGGCGAGGAAAGTGCTCATGCCTTCTCTGCCTTTAGATGTCCGCTTCGCAAAAACTGCAGCAGCATCCTGCGTTTGTTCAGGCGTCGAATAAGGCAAACTACTATGTCTCTCAGCTTGACAAGGAGGTCAGTCTCGTTTCAAAGCGCTTTCCTCAATGCGGTGTCGACTTTTTCTCTCTAGCTGTCAAAGTATCCCGTCCTAAACACTCTTGAGAAACGCACCCAAATTCCCAAGAGTTATGCCGTTATCGCCTGCGTCTTTGTCGCTATCTTGCTACACTTCATCAATCCCCTGGCTGCACCCGTCTCTAACCTCGTGGGTTGGGGTTTCCCCGCGTACCTGTCCTTCAAGGCTCTGGAGACCCCGCAGGCGAATGATGACATCCAATGGCTCACGTATTGGGTCGTGTTTGGCTTCTTCAACCTGACGGAGAGCTTCGCACTCCGACTCGTGCTCTACTACGTCCCCTGGTATTTCACACTGAAGACCATATTCATCATTTGGCTGCAGCTGCCCGTGTTCCGCGTGCGTATGCTAACCTAGGCTCTTTTGGCGTGTGTGTTAATCTTCTTTCGTACAAAGGGCGCTCAAATCATCTACGTCACGATCCTCAAACCAGTGCTTGCCAACGTGAACTCTCGTGCCCTCGCCACCACGTCGTCACCTGAGTCGACGGCAGAGAATCTTCGAGACCGTGTTGCGACCTCTGCGGAGTGAATGGTCGATTTCCTGTTTTACCCTCCTGTTTTTCGTCATGCATAGCTGCAGAGTATCTCTTTCCGTTCTGAGAGCCGCATGTCGTAGAACATTTTCGTCCTCCGTCCCTTACTTTTCTTTCCTTATGCCTGAATCATGGCCCTCTTACCCATTGGAATGAACGAGAAGTAATCATATAAGCCTAAAGGACCTAAGAAAACAAATAAAGCAAGACTCTGCCAACGACGCCCATACAGTATGGCTGCAGCAGCCCGTTCAGAGGCTCGACGTCGGGCCATCCTGGCAAGAGGTAATGACAGATTGGCCAAGCTTACTGCGTCAGCTCGCGGTGAAGACGCGACGACATACGTCTACGACGGTGACCTTTGCAAGTGCCACTCTCACCGCGTTCAATTCTAATGCACGCACGCATTGCTCTCCTTACAGACCAACGCGACTTGAATCCTTCCCCTGATTTAAGCGCTTTCATTGGCCAAGAATCAAAAACACATGTGCCTTCTCGACCAGTACCTCCCTCCGCACCAATCCTGGATTCATCACCTTGGTCGGAGGACCAACAAATGCAATTTCTTGAAACTCTTATGGGGGCCCACACATCCTCTGTCCGGCCGCGCACATCGCGTTCCGCAGACGTAGGGAACGACAGCTCAACACCCGCAGATCCTGATTCATTGACCTCGTCGCTGTCCAAGACACAGATCGCTCTCCCAGTCGATGGTCTTGTAAACGAGTCGGCAGGTGTAGCCCCGATGAGATGGCGTACACTCCTGCCACTTATCCAATTGATCACTATTTGGGTCCTTGTGGCCTATTTCGTATTCTTCGAAGAACCAAAAGCTTTTCGGACACATGACGCCGGCGGTCAATGGAGACGGTGGACAACATTGAGCGGCGTCAACGCGAAAGCAATTGATTTCTTGGAAATACGAGTCGTGGTGAGACGGCCAGTTCTTTCCGCCTCCGTTCGAAATATTGTTAACTTGGATGGTGTGAAAGCCGTTCTTCTGGGTGTTTATATCACTCCAAGTCACCGTGCATACCGTTCGCATTGTATACAAATATGTGAGTACTTTGCGATTTTACCTCTCTCTCGGTAACAAACGTCAATAGGATGAGATTTCGCAAACAGCGTTGTTCGCTGTTGCCATGTCAAATCTCCCGCCCGCAATATCGACGATTTTGCTTCATGGTCTAAAATATGTACAAATGGGGGAGGTCTTTTTAGATGGCATGGCCGGCGTGATCGTGGGGCTTGGATCGGTGGTGTGGGTGAGCAATTTGCTGAAGAACTCGGATTAGTACGAATAATTTCATCGACTCTAAACCACCCGAGTGACGTGCAAGCGTCTATGACAAAACTGCGGCAGCTCCAACCTTGGGTCGCGAAGCATTCCCTGTTTGGCCGACCTCCAGATTCTCCCCAACATTCTGAATCACTGTAGGTGATTCGAACTTGGTGGGAGACGACTTTCTCCAGGTGGAAATTTTCTGCGGTTTCTTGACCATCTTGCGTCCTTCCTGTTCTTCACCAGGGACGAGGGTTAGACCTGACATTGATGACTCTTCTTTCCACTGCTGCCAGGAAGGGCTTCCGGCTACATCCATAAGCTCCTTGACAATCGTGGTCGACCACTTATCCTGCAAGTCGAGGGTACGAACCTCGCCATCGCCTAGGTAATGCGGTGAGCAGTCACCTGAGACAGAAACACTGGTTTGGGAACACACTGAAAGTCAGCATCATCTGGGGCTTCCATTGATCGGAAGGACGCTTCGGTAATTTTGAGACCTGAATGTTCAGGTCTGGGTTTGCGTATCGTATTCGAGGCAGCTGTTCTCGAATGAAATGTCTGTTTCAATGACCACGACGATGAGGCAAGGGAGAGAAAGAAAAAGACTAAGAAATTCACCTCGCATTAAAATGGTCATTTTTGGCGGCCAAAGTGAGCTTCAGGGTCTGCAAGGACTGAAGTTCCAGTCGTGGTCCAGCTGTGAGGCCAGCTATAATTTTTGAGAGACGAGATGGGCCAAGAGCCAGCGCAGTCTTGGTTCGCGTCATGGTCACGGTGGTTGAAAGTGTCTGCATTTGAATTCCACCATGAGTCGGCCTTGCACAGCGCAATCCAGACCAACGACATCACGACCACACACGGCGGTTTCCACGAATCATGAAAGTAATTGGGTCACAGCCGTTTTCGAAGGACGAGGTGTTGCTCGCGAAGTCGGACTCGCATCTTTGGAAAGAGAGACCGGCAGAGTCATGCTCGTTCAGGTTCGTTCCTCGTATAATATTTGCATATGGCACCAGAGTTCTCATTTTTCTCAAGCTGGCGGATTGCCAGACATATGTAAAGACCATTCACCAAATGCACCTCCATCCGCCTTCTCTCGTTTTGGTTCCAGACACTTCGCTCTCCGCCAATCGTTCATCTACAGGACGGGCCCCTTCCACCTCGGTCCTTCTTCAGTATATTCAGGAAGAATTTCCTGGTGTACCTATTGAACCCGTGGCAAGAAAATATTGGAACGATCGCAGTGGTTGTTGCCAATTTTTCTAGTTTCGAATGGCGACGCTCTGATTTCCAGCTATGTCAGGCATGGATCTTATTTTGCAACTGGGAGTAGACGACGAGGACAGGCCCGCGACTCTAGTCACCGCTTCGCAGAAGTGAGTATATGCGTCTTCGCCCACAATCCGATAATCACAATGTGCGGCGACAGATACTATGCTCTATCCGCTACATGCTCGCTTCTGAAGTACGCAGAACTGAAGCTGAACACGCGCTACGCTTCTGGTTCCCTGCGCATCCGCTACGTGGCCGTCGAGGGCACCATGATGATGGACGTCGGCACTGCTCGCAATCTCGAGTTGGTCAACAACATCTCACGCAAGAAGTCTCGTCATTCTCTTTTTGGGTACAACGATCCTTGTTCATGGACTTGATTGAGCTCTCATGTGCTTTCAGCGTACTGGATTATACTTATACAGCCATGGCTTCCCGTCTTCTAAGAGTCAATATTCTCTCGCCGATTACCGGTGCGTTAAAGATTTTGGAGTTTTCTTATCTTTTCGGTGACTAATCGCCATCAGCCCATTCTTCCATTGATGCTCGTTTGGACGTTGTTGAAGGTACTTCATGCTGATGCATCTCACCTCCAAGGTCCTAAAAGGATACATCAGAGTTCGTACAATCAGAAGAGCGATTCACTGATGTCAGGGATGCCCTTAAAGCATTCAACAAGATGGATTTCGACAAACTGATCGCATCGGTAACTCGTCGTTTTGTTTCATTGACACACTTAAAGGTCACCTCATCCAAGTTGGCGACCTGCGAGACGGGCGTTTCCAACTCAGCAAAATCAGCCTCATCTCGAGTTTCTCAGCTCTTAAATCTTCGCAATGTAGTCAAAACTCTTCCAAAACTTCGAGAGACTTTGACGGGCAGTCGCGCGCATCTTCTCCGCATCATCCATGAGGTACACCTTCCGATCCTGCCTAAAGATGATCCTGACGCCTGATGCTGCGAAAGCTGATCTCAGACGAACGCCTCAGTTCCATTGAATTGCTGGTGTGCGAGAATCTCAACGAGGAGTGTACCACTGTTAAAGTGAGAATATACTGTACTAGCCTATCTCAGCTGCGTGATTGACTTTCACTTAGGGTGGGATTACGGCCGTCAATGCTCGTGTTTATGCCGTGAAGGTGCTCCAGATCCCTGCTCGGGATGTCTTTTCACCCAAATATATCTCAGGCGCATCGCAACCGACTCCTTGATGTTGCACGTGAAACCTACAAGGAGAATATCGGTGATATTTACCAACTTTGCGCTTCTTTGTCGGAACAGCACAATCTACCTCTGGCACTTGTCTATCAAGAAACTGGATTTGTGTTTGCCTTGAAGAAGAATGATTTAGAGCAGGATCTGCCCAAGAGCTTTATTAACGTTTCAATCCAGAAAGGCAGATGGCTATTCTCGAGTTTGGAGCTGGTGCGCATTTCAACCAGTGGAGAAAGAAGATCGTAGCGCTCTCAACATCGATCTATAACAGAAGAAGATGAATGCAAGAATGAAGGATGCACTCGATGAAACCCTGATGCTCAGCGATAAGCGCGTCCTCTCTTGCCACAAAAACCTGTCCGCAATTCTTATCTTCTGGCCTGCAGAATCATTCAAGAAATCGTTGCACAAATCGTCCACGACATTGGAGCTCTATATAAGGCGTCGGAAGCTGTGCGTTTACCATGCTTTTCCCGCAATGGATTATAGTGCATAACCACCTAGGTCGCTCTCGTTGACATGCTCTGGGCGTTTGCCCATGCTGCAATTCGTATGTCGTGCTTATTGTTCACAACCGCGTTCTCTCACACTCTGTGCCCAGTGCGCAATTATGGTTTGAGACTTCGACGTGTATCCTTGACCTTACATCGATGGCAAATTATAGTTCGCCCAGAGTTTACTGACACACTAGCAGTCAAGTCCGGTCGTCACCCTATTTTGGAGGGACTACATTCTGCGGGCACCGTGGTGCCAAATGATGTTTATTGCGATGATTCATCGTCTTTCCAGATGATACATGGCCCAAAGTCAGCTGCCATGCCATTTCTTATATTGTGCAGATGTCACTTACAGACAGTCACCTTTCAACCATCCATGTAGTATGTCAGGTGGGGCAAACTAATGTTTGAGACACTATTGCATTATTGATCAATGGCACCTTTGGCAGGGAAAAGCACTTATCTACGACAAATCGGCTTGCTTACAGTCATGGCGATGTGCGGATCCTTTGTACCAGCTGAATATGCCAGCTTCAGGTCCGTTCAAAGTACTCGTTGGAGGTCATAACTATGATGCAAGAGTCAGGATACACGACGCCCTTCTCTCGCGTTTATCGAATGACGACGATATGGAGAACAACTTCAGCACATTTGCTTGCGAGATGGCTGCTTCAGCGATGATCCTTGGTTTGGCGTTGATGCTAACACTCACTTGCACACTTACGACTGCAGGGCAGGCTCGGCAACCTCCAAATCCCTTGTTTTAGTGGATGAACTTGGCCGAGGTACATCTCCAGTGGAAGGAGTGGGGATTGCGCATGCTATTGCGGAACGTTTGATCGATATCAAGGTGAGTGGCGCACAATTACCCATCATGAAACAATCTGATCGATGGAGGTCACTCAGAGTTTTGTGTTCTTCGCCACGTACGCACCGGAATGCTGGAAAACGTGCGAGCTGATATTGTGTTAATTAGACACTATGATGGACTCGTGACGACCCTCTCGCGAAAGTCGTCTGTGGTCAAGTGAGTGATTCCCGAACAGATAACGCACCTCTGAGCGTGGATCATCGTGGAAGTCTCCACCTTTCTGTTCAGGTGTGAAACGGATAGGATTAATTTTGACTCACCGCTGAAGGAGAGGTCTACCCTGCCAGCGGACCCGTCAATCGACATGCAATTTTGGGATGGAATTTCAATATAGGTATGCGGCTACGGAAGCTCATTCCGCATCGATGGATTGCATGCTTTCGGCAGGATCGTTGACGGAGCAATGAACGATGCGAATCATTATGGTTGGTTATGACCACGCATTGCTACGGGGATTCACGTGAACTTGCAACAACAAGGTCTGGAGCTCGCACGATTGGCCGACCTACCGTCCGACGTCATCGCCGAGGGCAGTGAAATTGCAGTGAAATTGACAGAGCTGGAAGGCCATTACCAACGAGAGAGCAAGAGCAACAAGATCACGGAACGAAGGAAGGCTCTTCTCAGGGTACTCTCTATTTGGGACTTGGACCAACTACGACGCTGACCTGAATAAGCTACGGACTCAACTGACCCAAGCAGTCGAACACTCAACGCTTCCTGACCGCGACTTGCTGGGATACATCAGTCGGATTCAGACCGAGATTGCACGCGTGTTCTTGGAGGTAAAGTGAATAAATAATACAGTATCGCATATGATTGGAGTAATAAAATGATCCGGGTTTGTTCGGACGAGAATATTTGGAATACGTGAAAGACGGTGAGAGACGCGATTATATTACCTCGCTCGTTGCGGTGGGAACGTGTTTTGGACGGGTTTCGGGGTTGTTGCCATCATTACCCGCCGTCGCCGCGTAGACCTTGCTCGCCGTCGTCGTGATCACTGACCAGCGTTATCGTGGTCGTCGTCGCTGGCTGTTGTTGTACGTCGTGTCGGATGCCCATCTCGGTACTCCGTTTCCTTCTGATTGTCCCTTTTTTTCTCTTTCTCATTTTCCTCTCAAGCTATGGCTGTCCTTGCAACGCCAGACTGGTATCTTCCCAGAGATTCCCCAATGGACCATCCCTCGAACCCTCAGCGCTCTTCCCCTGTGAACGACCCCGCCGCTCCTACCCCGCAATCCCCATCATCCTTGCCCTCCTCATCGCCCCATCAGTCTTACACGTATCCAGTCCAGCAACCACAACAAGCCTGGACACCGTCCATTACCGCCCAGCCATTCTATCCTTCATATTACCAGAGCACCCATCCCCCCACACAGCAGACCTACTCTCGACAACCACACCTCAACCACTCACCGCAGCACATCCCTTTCTATGACCCGAACAACCCACAGCTCGCTCAATGGGCTTATCAACAGATGATCTTCAACGCCCAGCAGGGCTTTTCCCACCGGCCCCAGCGTAACTCACCAACTTCCCCCAATGAGTATTTACAACAGGCTGCTTTCAATCCCTTTCCTAGCGGTACCCCTCCACCCCCAAATTTCCCCCGAAATAGTGACAGTCAGTCTTCCCAGCAGTCTCAGTACAACGGTTTTCACCCGTACCGTCGTCCGCCCCGACAGGCTTCTCAGAATACAGACACTGTAGACCGCCGACAACCCTCACACCCTCAACCGCCTTACGCTCACAAGGAGGCCTCTGGGTCGTCCTCGTCCCTTAATTCCGTCTCAAGTCATGGCAATAACACGCCGCCTTCACGTCCAAGGACCAACAGCGTTCAGAGTACCAAAAGCTCGACGAACGCGTCTTCCTCCCACTCTGCTGTCCCTGCGCCCGTCCGCGCACGGAATGGCGCTCCGCCACCTCCAAATCCCGCTGTGCACGGAAGGACGATCAGTGGTGCTTCATCAGGCTCTTCCACAGTTGCGCCATCCTCCACTTCCTCCCAACGTTCCCCGCACAACCGAAACACGTCTTCTTCTTCCGCCGGTTCCGCACCACCTCGAACTTCCAACGTTTCAGTGACATCGACCACATCTGTTGCTGTGGCGCGTCCTGCTCGGCCGTCTCCATTGTCTCAAGGTACCTTCACTGCTTCGGAGAAGCGCATGTCCAGAGATGACAGCCAATTGGACCCCGCGCCCACACCCGCCATGCTCCGCAGTGGCGGGTTGAAAGGCCGTCTTCGTCGTGCTCTTGCCTTCAACGTATCCCCTGCTTTGCGCGAGGATGAAGCCGACGATGATACGTCTATCAAGGCCAGTTTGTCGAAAGCAAATGTTAACGCCAAGTCAAGCAGCGCGATGTACAAAAGCAATCCTAGCCCTACCGACGGTCCAGATGAACTACCAACTCCAACTCCGAAGAAAAAGTCCCGCGCTGCGTCGTTGTTCAATACCCGAATCAACGCATCTACTGATAACATATCCCTCTCCTCAACCGTGTCATCTGCATCGGTCATGATTCGGAAGCTTGGAAAGCTTGCCAGGCGCAACTCTCTCGCTGGTATCACCTCACTCTTTAAGGATAAAAAGGACAAGGAAGATGCTGCAGGCGATAGCAAGAAGAGCAAGAAGAAGAAGAGCGGAAAGGGCGAGGCATCCGAGGCCAGCGTCTCTCATGTGACTGCAGAGCTCGATCGAATGAACACAGGAGACTGGAACGCATCCGACTTGAGTGGTCTAAGTCCTGCTGCAAAACTGGCTAGGCAACACACCCTGAAGAGCAACGCGGAGGCTGCTGCCAAGGCCAAGGCTCAGCTTGAAGCAGTTGCCGCTGTATCACAACGTGCAACGAACGGCGCCGGAACGCCAACGACATGGGATAAGAATACCACGACACGACAAGCATCACCGGTGAAGCGGGGACCGGTCGCGAGAGTGAATGAGGATGGTACGCGTGTTCTTGTCGAGGACGACGATTCCGCGAGCGATGAAGCGAGCGGGGATGATCATAATGGAGTACAAAACCATCACCTTGCAGGTGTTCGCAGCGATCAACCAGGTGTGTGGGAAGAAGACGAAGACTGGGCAGAGGGTGAGGATGACGAGGACGTGACAATTAGAATGGGATTTGAACGGACTAGTTTGGATGACGAAGAAGAGACCATATCCTGGGCCATCAATGTACGGAGAAGCCTGGAAAAGGCACGACAACCATCGAAGGGAATTCTCAAAGGTAGGATCAAAAATTTGACACCATTTTCCACGGCTCTCCTCATCGCAATCTTCTATACAGGCGCCGGCAAGTACAGCCAGCAAGATTACCTTATGCAACCGACCCCCAGTCGCCCTCGCTCCAACTCGTACAGTTCCCATCCAGGACCAATGGCTGAACCTGGTCCGCTGGCTCGCATACCTTCCCCCGATCCGGATCACATTGATGGACTACAAAGACACCCCTCGCATTCTTCCTCCCACTCCCATCATTCATCTGCTGGTCCTGTTCCTACGCTCCCACCTCTTTCCTTCGAACTTTCCGAGGGCTTGGGCCTGGATTCACCCCGGAAGTTCGAGATACCGCGAGCTACGTCCCCAGGCAGAGGTAGTCCCGCTCCCCCACCCGTCCCCGAAAAGACACTATTCAATCACCCCAACTTTAATTCTTCCGCGCCAGCATTATCCATGATGCTCTCGAACGGTCCTCCAACGCTCACCCACCGGTCGGCGACGGCCCCTGTGAAGCGCCTGACATTCGCTACCAACTTGTCAGTTTATGACACGTTCTCTGCTACTATGTACGACCGGAGAAGTGAACCCGCCACCTGGAGCAGACTCACTCCCGCTCTGGCGCAACAAATCAAAGAGGAGCTTAACTCATACAAGATGGAGGAGATGGAGGTGCACGCCGCTAGTCGGATCCAGTACGTTCTTCCAACGACCTTTGTTCTTCTTGCTTAGTCAACTGATTTATTGACCCTTCAGCACCCAATTTTTTGTTTGATATTCATTTTTGTTGTTGCGTGGTCAGTTATATCCCTCGAAGACTGGAAACAATATTCCCTCGACGCATACTCTCTCACATCCCACACTATTCGTCCCCAGCTTCAGTCTCGCACAACTCACGACTTTTCATAACTGCACATTTGAAATGCCCAACGTCCAGCCTACTTTTCCCGTAACGCTTATACCCGCCCTCCCCCTCTACTCCCTCTCTTTCACGTGTAGTCCTTTCACGCTCCGTCTGCCCCACTCTCGTCACGCTCTTCACGTCTGCATTAACCACTACACATAACCTGCCTACAAGACTTGCAAAACAGCATGGATCTCCCTCTTGGACAGACCACAGCCATGTTAAACGTTCTTTTTCAGTACAACGAATATTGTTTCTGCTGCTTTCTTCTTGGTTTATTGCACCAAGGCCGACCTAGATACAGCGGTTATCTATACTACGTTTGGGTGAGTAGCCAATAAAGCTCGCCACACATAACGACGGCGTTACATCTATCAGGCGAAGTGCAAATCACGACAGTCGACTACAGTACGTATATTCTACACCAGGCCGCCTGCGTTCTTGTTATCTTGATGTGAGATGTAGCAACCCAGGGATTCGCTCCAAACATATTCGTAGGCCAATATTTTCGTGATCGTCTGGTACGCCGCTATGTCTGCAAACGGCACTCTGGTTCTTGGATCCCGGTAACGCGCGAGTTTGCCAGTGATGGGGCAGAATCGTTTTGGGCGTGCTGGCGGAAAACGACCACCTGAGTTCAACAGACGCGGAGATGTGTTGAGACAAACCTAGCGGCCTAGTCTTCCCTACGAAAACTCTGAGTTCTTCCCATCGGACGTGGTCTCCAAACATGGCCTCCATGGTGTCCTCCCAAACCGGTTGAGGAACAGCATTGAACTGTCCTAGTTCGTGCACCACGTAGTTCTTGCATAATTTTTCTGTGAGTTCAACAGGCGGCGTCGCTGGAGGAATAGTAGGGGTCCGAACAGGGATCACAGCGCTTGCAGTCGTTGGCACGGGCGGTATTTGAGACGAGGGCGAGTTCGCAAATGAATACGGCGTTTGATGAAGCGTCACGGAAGGTTGAGAGCCGAATGCAAGCGGTGGAGGGTCCACGGGGACTTTAGCTATCTCAGCCTTGCTGATCCATCTAATCAAGGGTCCATCTATGGTAGGGCGAACGACACGAGCCCGTTTTCGCTTCTCTTCCTCCATTTTGAGGTAGTCTCGGTGCTCAACGATGTTGCCTTCTTCGTTGTCAAGTGCACGGGCTATCAACTCATCCTGAGCCAAAGCTCGAGTTTGTGTCTTGACTCTCTTTGGCGTGGCCGCGGCCTTGAGTGGATGATCAAGGCTTGAGTCAAGCAGCTTGCAAATGATTAGACCGAGATTTACGCACCCTCTTTGCCTCTGACTTCCTCAGACGACTAACAGTCTCGGATGTGTTCATCACGGTGTGCTTTCTCTGACTTTGCCTCTTGCGCTTGATGCCCTCGACCACTTCACCTGTCTGTACGTCGACAGCAATGCCTAACGATACACGGCGTTTTGATTTGAGCTTGGACGATGAAGCATCCGGTTGGTGCGCATCACCGGGGTGGGACAGGAATGTGACTTTCTGGCGGGAGTGTGCGAGTGCGGTAGCCTTGGCGAGACGCACTCGAGCAGCCTGGTTTATGGGGCCAATTCAAGGCATTGCAGTCAGAAAAAAAAGCTGGAAGACATACCTTCCTTGCTTGTTTCTCTTCGTCTTCGACTATCCTTTCGCCTGTATCACCTTCCTGCTGAGCTGTTTCTTCATCTGTGCTCTCGAAGTCGGACTCGAAAATGTCTTCCTCCTCTAGTAAGACACAGATATTCAATACATTCCAATGCTGAGAAAAGCCGATGAAAAACACCCTTGTCGTTGACGAAGTCAACATCATCCTCAACATCCTTGGCAATGTCCTCCGCCAAGATTTCAGCCAAGGCGGCCTCCATCCTGTAAATGAGATTCGGATATACCATCCACGGTCCAAACTGTTGTTGAACTCACCGGTTTCCCGCTGTGCTCCGCCTCGAACGACGGGTGACGAGGCCCTCCTCTTGGTCAGACATGATGATGATCGCGGTCGCTGTCCAAGTTGGTCATGCCTCGACTCAGCCTCCAACTTTCTCGTCTGCTCCGTCGTCCGCCATCGTTATTCACGCAACCTCTCCAATGG
>CEMM01319478.1:0-11582 GCA_900068975.1 Hygrocybe conica | reverse complement strand
AGGATGACTTGAACAATCTTCCGATTTGCAGAGCGACGACATGGAGCGGAGATCTCGTGCATGGTCGATTGCGTACATACTGAAAACATAGAAATGCCACTACTGCAACCACGACCGAGGCGATGAAGCATTAGCCTTGGACTGAGCAGCGAGGCGCCTGGAAAGACCAGTCAGCCATCGTGGAGGCCCCATATCGCAGAACAACAAGCACGTACTGTCGAGCGGCGAGGATCATCTGGGCCTTTCGTTCCCGCAAGCTCGCCTCCCTTTTTTCTGGAGTGTCCTCCCAGACGGCTCTACCGCCGATTTCAGCTTCTCCTGCGGGGGTGGACTTGTCCTCGACCCGGTCTTGGAGGTTGTAACGGGTTATCAGAGTTTCCTTACGTGCGGCCGTGCTGGTGCTTGGACGCGGCTGGCTTTGCTCATCGACCTGTGCCCGAGGATAGAGTGTGTAGTACGATGGCGGAGGCTGTTCAGAAAAGATGGTGAGCGGGAGAGATGTTCAGAGCGCTACAAACACCCACAGCTTCCAGAAATCCCTTCTCGAGAATTTTATTGGACGTTAGCTGGACATTTCCTGTTCGAAGCAGATCGTATCGGATGTTGTCGCTGAGAAAAGGACAAGAACCATCGTTAACCCCAGTCTCTAACAAAGACGATATGTGTGAGGAGTGTTCACCGGGGTATGTGTGGGAACATGGTGTAGATGGTGTCCACCTGGGTGATGAGAATAAGGATCCGAGAAAGGGGGGATTAATGGGCTGCGTCGAACGTACCATGTCCTGAGTAACATTTTTTGGCCGAAACCCGAGTATTTCAGCAGCGGATCGGCCCCCATTTGAGTCAGCAGTGGCAGTACCTGCTATGGAGAAAGGAAGTCGGCGAATTGTTGCAAACGCGTTGGAATCAAGTACTTGCCTGAGCGAGAGAGCCAGCGAAAGAGATAAATGATGACGATGAACGCGACCAAAACGTTGACGACTTCTCCCATGGAATTTTTGGCTGAACAGAAACGAGAAACGTGGCAAACACGGCCATCACAATTCGGTTTATTTCCCGGACTATCGCAATTTTAACCGTATATGAGGACACCACATCTACGGCATGAAGCTAGAGAGGTGCGGTATGTCTGCAATTGACAGTCACTGTCCAGAATCCTTCACTCTGAGATTTACAACGGATGTCGTCATCGAACGTGTACAATCAAGAACCATAGGGCTGGAATTCGTCAGTAACTAGGAAGAGACTTGAGACTACATACTTTACTGAACGAGATGCCCTGCACAAACTCCAACATGGCCATCGGTAAGTTTAAAGCTAGCATCGAGGAGATCAGGATGAAGGCGGTGGCCAGGGAAGGAGGTGCCAGCAAGTTCCGTGAGCTCATGGCGGTTTAGCAAAACACATCGTCGTCGTATGAAACTTGGGCTTCATCAACCACAAGAACCAGAACCAGTCAAGTCAGTTTGCATAGATACCGCCATAACTGAACGTAACACGCATCGTTCTGTAGAGAAATGGGGAATGGCGGACTGGGTAAGTGCCATTTCTTCTTCGTTCATCTGGCAAAGCAATACTGATCAGGGAGGGGTGCGGTATCGAGCGAGCTGCCAACACACGTTGACCAACTCGAGTTTCCGAAAGTACAGTAAACTAGTCCGATACTTCGAACAAGTCGCCCAGTTATTGATGAGAAAAGCGTAGTAAAAAGCGTAATTCGGTGGTAGCGACTTGAGCTTGAGTCCTAGAATCGATGTCGATAGCGAACAGGCGAACAGCTGAGGGTTGGCTCACTGGCAGCCTTGGCTGACGAGCGTCACGGTGTGACATGTCTTCCGCCCGAAAAAAACCATATTCTCACCTCTCAAGCCAGATGTTGATGTTTCGTGGGCGCAGTCTAGTCGAAGATGGTGCCAGTGTTGTGCCAGAGGCGTGGTTCAGCGTTTGAAGGGAGTTGAGACCGGGAATGGCAAGGATGGATCACAGGAAGAGTATCGCCTCGGGGAGCTGCGACACTTCTACATCTTGGAATGTAATGATTTGAGCTGTCCAACGAAAGTGGTCGTTCAAGAACGCATTTGGGCTGAGGAATGTCGTGGTATTGGCGAGTGCTGACCGAGGTCCTTGGCTGGTGGGGTATAGGGCGACACCACGGTTATAAAATGGTTGAAATAGTCCAGGAAGAGGATCAAAAATTCAGAGCACTTCCCGATGCAGTGCGATGGTTTCTTTGAGGTCTCCAATCCCACTTCGGGCTTCAAGCTTCAAGCTTCAAGTACATTAGCGTGCTAGTTCAAACGACTGCCGACACTCACGACGCCCTATCTCCCTATGATCTTTTCTGATATCCTCGATATCATTCCACTACGACTTCGAAACTTCGTTAAGTCCAGCATGGGCGCGAAGGCAAACATGAGAATCCGATGGGCATCCGGTCTTTTTTTTCATCGTGGTATGTCGTCTCGATACTAGTGTTCAACGCGTCGTTGCTCACGACGAGCATTGACGGTGGTCAGTGATATGAAAACGAGCAGACATCAAAAGGGCCGCGCGCCATTCGTCCAGCATCTTTCTGTCGTACTGCACGTCAAGGTGTCATGCAACGCAAGCACACGCAAGGTTTGAATTCTCTGATCTTTCACTTTGGTGCAGATGAGGTGGTTGATACCGACAACCTGAGATTCCATGAATTCCGAGTCCACATGTGTACAGGCAAGGCGGCTGTATGTTGGTTGGCAAGCACGTTCGAGATGTAGATCTCGAGACCAGTTCGAGCGTGGCGACGGCCAAGCGCTTGATGGTTGGGCTGCCGAGTCCGAGTCAAGCCGCGGAGTTCGCGCAGTGCTCCGAGTCTTGCCCCATTTGATTGCTGCGACCTCCTCCCGTCGTATCGTACCCAAGAGTTCTGCACGCCTCAAATGTCTGTCGAGAGAACCTCCAACCAGCAGCAAGTCACCAACCTCTACATCACTGGAACAGGTACGAATGTGAATATTGTTAGCGGGAATCAGATAAACACAAGTAAGCCTGCCCTTTGCCGCTCAACCTTGGCGCTCATGTTTGTCTTCCAACCCTCAGCAATACATTATAACTCTCCCGCGTCGCCTGGTAGGGTGCAAATTTTGACCACGCTCGATGTGTTGCTCATCCAATTGGGCAGTTGTCGCCGGCGCAAATCAGAATCCTCAACTCGCTCAAGGATCCAGCAGCAGCGGAACTCGTAAGACACATCTGGATGTTGTTGAATATTGCATAGATTTGATTGTATTGTCTTCACAGTTCTTCCAGCCCCCGATGTATTCATCAGTCAAGCGATCCCTCGGCTGACAACGATGTTTACGGGCCGAAAAGACATTTTGGACAAGTTGGCTGATTTTCTGGATCCTTCAAAGCCCTCTATTGTTTTGAAGAGACAGCAGATCTATGTCCTGTACGGCCTCGGCGGTGCTGGAAAGACTCAAATCATGATCAAGTTTGTGATTGACTTCGCTGACCAGTACGACCATTTCGATTGGGCCTTTGGCAGATCATGTTGACTCATCTTTATTGATGTGTCTAGGTTCGGTGGGATATACTACGTCGACGCCAGTACTCTTGGAACCATTCAATCGTCACTCGAAGGCATTGCTCGAAGTGCGTTTGGGGGAACCACTGTGGAGGATGCGCTTCGCTGGTTGTCCGTACAGCGTTCCGACTGGCTGTTGTTGATAGACAACGCCGATGACCCAGAAATCAACCTTCGTCAATTTTTTCCCCGCTGCACTCATGGCAATATCCTAATCACAACTCGCAACCCGGATTGCCGTCGACACGCCCCGGACTCTAATGTCAACATTGGTGGCATGGAGCCCAAGGAGGCTGTTGAATTACTATTGAAATCTGCCATGGTCGAGGATTCGGAGGGAAATAGAGACGTCGGTGCCGTAATTTGCCATGAACTCGGATACCTCGCATTGGCGATCGCACAAGCAGGTGCCTATATTGCGCACACTTGCTCTCTAGATGACTACCTCCACGTCTACCACAAGGATCGCGCTGAACTGTTGCGATTGCAGTCTACACAAGCCCTGGATGATTACAAGTGGACTGTTTACACGACATGGGAAATGAGCTTGGCAAAACTTTCATCACCCACCGCCATGTTATTGCAGCTCTTTGCATTCCTCCATCACGATGGGATTCCACGAGCCATTTTTGAGAAAGCAGCAGTCTCAGAAAATACAAGTGATACCTTCCGTGATGGGATACGCTTTTTGGCCAACTTTCGAACGGAACATGGTGAATGGAGCCCCCACTAATTTTCCAATAGCATCCGGGAGCTAACTGCATACTCATTAATCAACATCGACCCCGCACGCCACACATACTCGATCCATCCCCTTGTTCATGCCTGGGCACGTGAACGGCTCTCCCTCATAGAACACAATGAAGCTCGCATGTGTATGTTGGAGCTTCTGGCACTCTCTGTTCCTACTAGTGAGGACCTGAATGCTTTTGCATTCCGAAGGACACTCCTTCCTCACCTTGACCAGGCTTGTTGTGGAGGTGTTGATCCTGACCACGCAGACAAGCTTTATCGTGTCTACCTTGACAATGGTCGATGGGTGGTTGCAGGAGAATTTCTGAGAGCTGTTGTTGCAATGAAACATCAAGTACTTGGAGATGACCACCCAGCCACACTTACTGCCATCCATGATTTGGCAAGAATATATTGGTCCCAGGGGCTATGGAAGGAAGCTGAGGTACTTGGGCAGCAGGTGCTGGAGATGAGGAAGAGGATTCTTGGAGATGAGCATCATGACACCCTTCATACCCTAAACCATTTGGCATCAATATCCAGCAGCCAGGGAAAATGGAAGGAGGCTGAGATGCGGGGTGTGCAGGTGATGGAGATGATGAGGAGGTTCCTTGGAGATGAGCATCCAGATGCTCTTACTGCCATGGGCAATTTAGCATTGATATACAACAACCAGGGGAAATGGAAGGAGGCTGAAGTGCTGGGGGTGCAGGTACTGGAGATGAGGAAGAGGATTCTTGGAGATGAGCATCCATACACAATCACTGCCATGGGCAATGTGGCATTGATATGCAGCAAACAGGAGAAATGGAAGGAAGCTGAAGTGCTGGGGGAGCAGGTGCTGGAGATGAGGAAGAGGCTTCTTGGAGATGAGCATCCACACACACTCATGGCCATGGGCAATCTAGCATTGGCATGCAGCAACCAGGGGAAGTGGAAGGAGGCTGAGGTACTGGGGGTACAAGCACTGGAGATGGCAAGGAGGGTTTTTGGAGATGAGCATCCAGACACTCTTCAGACTATGAGCATTGTGGCATCAACATACAGCAAGCAGGGGAAATGGAAGGAGGCTGAGGTGCTGGGTGTGCAGGTGCTGGAGATGAGGAGGAAGATTCTTGGAAACAACCATCCACGGACCCTCATTGCAATGCACCTATTGGCCATCACATTACATGCACAGCAACAATGGGCAAAGGCTAGGGAGCTTGCTGACCAATTGTTGATTTTACAGAGGGAGGTAGTTGGTGATGATCACCCTGACACACTTGCCACCATCACTTTCCTTCAAACACTGGAACAAGCCACTAGACAACAAATTTCAACAAGCATCCACACACACCTGGCTCAGCCAATCAAAAAACTTCAACAGTAAAAGACATGACCTGATGAAGTGAGTGATGACACTTATCATAATGATTGTCTTCACTCAATATGACTAGATCCTGAATCAACAACTACAAGAACACCATCTGATGAATGCACTTTATGCACCACACCACACCTTAATCACTCCCCCACCCCCTGTCATCATCTCTACCTCCTGCCCATCCCTCACCATTCTCATCCTTACATAAGTATCTCTTCCCAGAAACTCACTGTACCAAACTACCAAAACAGTTTTCTACCTTCCATGGAATGCCATCACCTTCCAGATTGTCACCTCAGACCCAGAAACCATGAGTTGCATTCTGTGGGTTGTCAAGCATGAATGTGTTATTGCATCAGGAAATAGTGTATGCCTAGTTGGAGTTTGTAAGTGGTAGTCAGGCAGATAGTGCCCACATGTGCCAGTGGAGAGTGCCTGACAGGGGGTTGTTGGACTAACTTGTGTGCTTTTGCTGTGGTAACTCAATATCCAAGTCAGGGTTGTAGGGTTGAGCCTCAGTTCCACACAGTGAGAGTGAGAACTACTTTATTTACCCATAGGGTTGAGCCTACAGATGGTGCAAGTGTTAGGTACATGATGATACAGTATAATATGAGAGTGGACTGGGCCTGCTGAGTGGCAAGAACAGACACATATTGAGGGCCAAGCCAAGACAGGAGTCACAGGACATGAGCACGTTGAGGGCAAGGCGAAGGCAGCAAGATGAGGGCAGGACCCAGGGCAGAGGGGGCAATGACTCAACGAGGGGTGAGGGAGCAGGATTAGGGGCGCAGCAGGGGGAAGAGAAGGAGGCAAGTCGGGGGTGCATCAGCATCGGGAGACAGAGAGGACTTGTTGAAAAAAATGTTGCAGGCATTGAAGAACGCACTGGTAACCTTGTTGCGAACCCTATAGCCCTTCACGCTGTCTGGGTAGCCCATGAAAATACACTCCTTCAACTTCTCGCCCAGCTTTGTCTACAATTCAGTTGGTACATCAAGCCAGACCTGTCGCATCTGCGTATCTGGGGCTCCCGCTGCTTTGTGCACATACCAACCAAATTGCAGATGAAGCTGGGCGAGAAGTCAAGGGCTACCCAGATGGCATGAAGGGCCATAGGGTTTGCGACAAGGCTACCGGTGCATTCTTCAATGCCCGTGACATTGTTTTAGCTACTCCACCACTTGAAGGGTGTTCCCAGCATCATTGGGAAACCTTCAAACTACCCATTTTCCGAAAGACAGCACAGCTACACTGGCAAGCAATATTACTGTATTCCAGGGCACCACTCGCTGGCGGCAGCCTTTTCCAGTAACCTCGACCTAATTAGCCCATAATTTTACAATAGATCCAATACTCTGCAGGGATCGGAGCGCTGCCTAGCTGCATCCCAGCAAGATAATCTCCAGTCAAGACGTCGCCTTTATACTGTTTAACCTGACGACGAGGGGAAGAAGAGACACATTCTCGCTCGAGGCGTAAAACTGTACGCAATCCAGATGAACCTGCTGCACTGTCAATAAAATGTCTCTGAATAGAAATCCAGTAGCTTTTCACCTTGAACCTAGAAAAAAAAAGGGATTGTAAATCAAAAACGAACAGCGGTGGAAAACACATACCAATGATTAAAGTTGGTTTCAAACTTTCCAAGAATGTCCCAGCGTTTCGCCATGCCCCGATCGCCATCTTCCGTCTCTGCAGCGGAGATGGCTTGATTGGCAGACTTGGAGAACGACGTCGTGTACAACGCAAACGTCGCACAGGTGACGATCAACCGGGAATAGGCCTGTTGAATGACATCAGCAACCAGGGGCGGACTAAACAAACTCGGTAGACTCACGCCCAGAAGTTTCGCGCTGGTGAGCATACACTCCTTCAGACAAGTGTCCAAGAAATCTACGTGATCCCGCAGGAGCTGGTCCACCGTTGTAACCTTTGACAATTTGGCCTCAAGCCGCCGCCAATTCGGTTCCAGCACCTCAAACGTCGCAAAAGCCAATATCTGCTGAACAAAGGTGAGCATCCTGGCACGCAGCAAGAACAATCGTAGGCGCCAGTTGTTGAACTCGGGGTGATTAGGGACCGTGCGGCGCCAAGGTGCTGTCTTTTGCTCGATCCACATCGCAGACAGAGATTGCTCGACATTCTTGAGATGCAGGAGGAATCGGAACAACAATTGATAGCGGAGGATCGTCTTGCGCGAGATGACGAGTGACAGAGGGAACTTGACGGAGTAATCGAGCGTTAAGGCGTCTATAGCTACTCAAAAACGTCGGTACTTTCCCTCATGTCAAGAAACAACAACGCCAGACGTCTTACCTAGCATCGTCTTCTTGTCGTCCTTGTCTTTCTCCTTCGTCTTCTTGGGTTCGTCCACAACAGCGGCATCACCGGCATCACCATCTTCACCTCCAATGACGCCGCTCACTCTAATGACCTTCAAGAGCCATTCGTAAAGCCCACTCCCTGCGATGGATACCTTGACATCCTCTTGGAACAATGTGTCCTCCCCATGCGAATCAGTGTTGAGTGCCAAGTCAAGCAGATTCTGCAACTTGTTAACGGACGCCGACTTGGCCGATTTTCGAAGCTCCGTATGCGCTACGTCCAGAAAATGTGTCAAGAAAGAGGATTGGGAAAGGAAAAAGTATCGCTTGAAGGACCGGAGACGGGGTATAAGCTGTTGATCCTCCAAGAGAAGCTTGAGTAAGGTACGATTAGCATAGGTATACGCGTCTTCCACAAATTGATAAAATCTGATGGCCAACGGTGGTTGATGAAGGGTCTGCACAAATTGGGAAAACATGCACGAACTTCTCGTCGCCTATGGCAAGATCCTCTTGCTCAGATGTTCCTTGATCTCGACTGATCTCGATTCCACACTCGCGTATGACATTCAGGTATTTGCCCGCCAGAAGTATCTTGTGCTTCCAGCCCTCCAACAGTGGAGGTACGCAAGCACCACCAGGTAATCTCCCTCCTAACGTTCTTGGGGGTGGCACGCCTGCCTGGTATCGTTTGGATGGTCCAGCCATGGTGGACCCATCTCGGAGCTGAATGGCAAACTCAGTCTCGCGAAAAAAAAATTCAATCCGCTCCTTACCGTATATCGACGTTCCCAATATTCATCTGTATAGTCCAGTTCAAGTATGCCTCTATTAATGAATTTGCTTTCCTTGACGCAAAACTCCTCGCACGGGTCGACCAGCCGGCCCGTCGTTGACCACGTTTTGAGCATCGCCACGTACGGCGTCCCTGCTGAGCGAAGTAGCGTGCTGTACAACACGTTTGCAGTCGGGTCTCCGGACATGTTCTGCATTCGCTCGTAGAGGATGGTGAGCACTTCTCCGCCTTTGACTGCGATCCCGCTCCCGCCAGCGGCTCCCAGGCCATTTTTGTCCATTTCTGAAAGTACCGCTTTGAGTTTTGCGCCTCCCAGACCGAGAGCCTCGTTCCGTGCATCGTCCTCGGCGTCGGACGTGCTTGGGGAGGACGAAGATTCGAGGCCTGCGGAAGGATCGTCCGCTGCACCGAGTTCGGTGATGAGCTGGTAGATGAGATGGAGCGTGTGTATTGTAGGATGTACATAAAACCATAACTTCTGCAGCGAGAAATGTGGCGACGTATTGAAGGAGTGTTCTAATTGCGACAGCAGCGTTTGATAGTCCTGTGGGAAGAGGTTAGCATCGTGACAGATTCGGACGCGAAATATTCACTTTGAGCATGTTTCGTATGGCAGCGCAAAGGGCGTGGTTCACGAGACCAAAGTCGAGAAGACTCCGGCTTTCGACGAACGAGCAAATGGCGGTGTAATATGTTGCGAGGGGCAAGATGCGTTCGACTAGATCGCGGAGGGAGGCATCTGGGATGCAACATGCGATGCCATCAGATTAATCCAGTTGGCACTTGGAACGAGGCACCAACCAAGCTGGGAGGACGCGACAAATCTGACACCACTCAACGGATCGTCATCCTCGGGAGAATAATCGGGATGGTACGATATGTACGTTCCCTCGATGCCCTGGGTAAATAGAGAGTTGAAGACAAGCTCCGGTTGTCGATGAGAGAAAAACCAACCATGAGGACATAGAGCAAATCCTCGAGAATCACGGCTTCTTGCACCGCGAGGGGCATATGGTCGAGGCTGTCCTCCTTCGCTTTTCCTTTTGATTTTACAGGGGTAGAAACGGGTGTGACCCGCGAGTTCAACGGGGCGCGGACGAAAGAGGTTTCTGCGAGGAAGGACGGTTCATCGTGATCGCGAGCTGGCAAGAGGTTCAGCAGAGACGCGACGATGAGCATGGTCGACTGACTTTCACGAGGTGAACGTAGGTCAACGTTGTCCTGCAAGTTCTGTCTGGTCTTGCGCACCGAGGCTATGGTACCAGCGACCTTGGTTGGTGAATCAGATCCGAGGTTTTTCGCTGTAGAGTCAATAAATAAAATACCTTGGTGTACTCCTTAGCAGACAGCGTTAGATTCTTCTTTCTGCCCCCCGTTCGTACGCGTGGTCCAGGTGTGTAAGGTTCCATTGTGTTTTGGTGAATGAGTTGAAAGGAAATTTAAACCGACGCGTGATTTGTTTTTTGCCGTCTACGGGAGTGTCTACGGTCACCGTTCGAGGCTCAGCGCTCAGCAATGCGGGATTCCAAGCTGTTCGACTTCAACAGGGCGTTGCCCAGGATGGTCGGTCTCATTCATCTCACCTTTCATTCGGACTGAACGATCACACGCAGAGCTGGGGACTTCGCAATCTCTACAATTTATGGAGACGGACGCAAGGCGACAAGGCAGCCGAAATCACCTTCACCCGGACCTCGCGAACGTTGTTCCAGCAGCGATGGGTCTCCAAGGCTGTCGTGCGCGCCTACCACGGCGATTTTATCAACGAGAAGGTGTTCAAGCGTTGGTACCTGCCCAGCATGCTTCCCGATGTCCGACCCAGAAGCAGGTCTGCAACGGACGACACCGGTGCTTTGATGTCATTTGCGAGACGGATAGACCAAGCACAGAAGGAACAAAAACTGAAAGCCGAAGAGGACAGCAAAGGCGTTGCGCCGGTTGGAAGTCTGATGTTTTCGGAGGTTGAGAGACGGATAGACGTCTTCATCTTCCGGTGCTGCTTTGCTCATTCGGTGTATGAGGCCCGACGTCTTGTCATCCACGGGTATGTCAAACTAAACGGAAAGAAAGTGGGTGCAATGACTAGACGTCCTTTTTCCTGTCCTGTCGGACTCATGGTTTTGACTATTCCAGCATGACGACTGCAATACCCGTCTTGCTCCAGGTGACATGGTCTCAGTCGATCCATCAGCCATTCGCTTCCTGTCTCCACCGTCTGAAAAACCGGTCGAGGCTGACGGCAAGGCAGAAAACGAAAACGACGTCGAGGACGGGGACGACTCTCCAAAACCAAGCGACGCCAAAGCATTTCTAACACCCTTCCATCTCCCACCGTATTCTGCACCTTTCCTCTTCATACCAGCCTACATCGAAGTTTCATTTCCGACCTGCTCAGCGATATACGTGCGACATCCTACCGCTCGACCGGGGTATTCAGAGATCCCGACACCATACGACGCAGATGGAGAGATTATTCGCTTGGCCTGGGAGTGGTACGCAAAAGTACGGCCACGGTTGAGAAGCAAAACGCAGTTGGCACGTATGCCAGAAAATAGACAGTAGCCAGTAGAATTTTTTTTTTTACTTGCCAACGTGAGAACCCAACTCAAACCATGACCATCACTTATCCACGACCCAAATCGCGTCTGGGCGAGTTTTTCTGGAGACGAAAGATATGGTTCGAGGCGACGTTCGTCTTTTCCATGCTGGAACCATGGGAGAAGATCCTTCTTCGTCCGTGTTGCATTCTCTTACTCGACCTTTGTCGCTGAACGGCCACACCAACAGTCGCCATTT
>CEMM01319453.1:0-22795 GCA_900068975.1 Hygrocybe conica | reverse complement strand
CCACATGGCGGCGACCGCGGCGACCTGTCCGCCGCGGCCTCCTCGCGCAGATCTGAAGTCGTATTTGACTTCTGGATCCAAGCGAGATGGGAGATCGGGTCCTCGTTTCGCGACTTGGGTGTAGGCAGTTAAAGTTCGAACGGGTTTTGGCCTTGCTGGAGGCAGTTTCGGCCTGCCATTAGCCAATGCACCTCGAGATGTGGAAGGCGGGGATATTGCACGGTCGGTACTGAGGGTCTGGGGCTCTGTCGGAGTTGGAAGTGGGACGCGTTGGGCAATTGGTTTGTGGGTAGGTTTCGGTGTAGTGGTAGTTGTAGGAGGGATCGCGGTTAGTTCTTCAGGCTGATGAATGGTTAGGTCTGGTTCCAAAGTAGATCGGCTGAGGGAGGGCCTTCCCTGAACGGTATTAATCGGGACGAAGCCAGACGAGCGGGGATTGGGCTTGGATGGGGTATCATGATCCGGGGAGCGGGGTGCAACTGCGGGGGAGGGTGGAAGAGGAGGAGGGTCTGTCGTTGGTTGGCCTGAACCTTCTGAGGGTGATTCAGTGAAATCTTGGATCGGTGGTGTGTCTGGAGGGAGAGCATCTGCATCAATTCCACCGAGCCAAGCTGCTACACGGCTCTTCGCGGCCTTCCTGAACTTTGCAGCATCGCTCTCGTTCTCACGTTCCTTCTTCTTTCCTTTCCTCGGACGTCCAACTCGTTTATCGCTTTGATCGGGCTCTGGTGGTTGAGGGGGTGGAAGAGGAGGTAATGCCTGTCCTCGACCACGTTCGTGGGCCTCTCTGTCGTCACCAGACACGGTGGATTTGGCAGGTTTCTGCGTGTGCTCATCAAAATCATGCTCGGCCAGTGTCAGACTCGAGATGGCGGAATCATGCAATGGTTCGTTCTGCGCGTTTGGCGAAGGGATGGCAATAGGTAGTGCGCCACCAACAGCACGGCGTCTTTCTCCGAGTTCAAACTTTCGTGTGCCTACTTCGGCCAGAAGTCGACGCTCCAGTGCATCCAGACCGCTCTCCCCGCGCACTAATCGTGTGTCGGTTCGGAGTTGCTTTGAAGGCATGACGGCGGTCAATGTAGGCGTCGGTGGCGTCTTCTCTGCGTCTAAGATGTCCCTGAGATGGCGCGGCGTGCTAGCTGGCGGATATCGTTTGGGCTTTGAAGAGGGAACCGGAGGTGGAGGGAGGGTCTTGTCAGGGTACGATTTAGGTTCTGGCAGATCCTGCGGTAGGTCACTGGAGAGGTCTTGAATGTTTAATTCCTCGGCCATCCTCTCGAGCTCTTCGACTCGCAGACTCTTTGGCACGGAATTGTGTGTAACGGGGTCAATAGAGAACGATTGCTTGGGAGACAACAAAGGACGAGGAGAAAGAACCATCCCCTGGGATTGAATTGGGATACTTGGAGAAGTTATGGGCGAGAGGTTGCCAGGAATCGGTAAGAGATTGTTGAAAGATGTTGGTGTGGGTATCGCAATTGGTGATGAATGAGAGGCTGGGAGAGGGAATCTATGAGATTGAGGTGAGACTGAACGATTCCGGGAAGACAAGTGAAGATGTTGCGCAATACGGGAAGCCCGTTCCCCTTTTCCTTCTTCAGCATCAGCCACTTGCTGTGCAGTCATGTCGAAGGGGAGGAGCTGTTGGCCGGAGACGTCGAAATAGCCCGTCACAAGGGCCCCAGCGCTTGAGGGGCGTGGATGGTTAAATGTCATTGGCGCTTGAAGGTAATGATCTTGATTTGGATAGGGAGCAGGTAAACCATGAGGAGGAAGAGGGAAATGGGGAGGAGGCGGCAGCCAAACTTGTTCCTGATGAATAAAAGGCTGCAGGGGTGGGGGTGTTGTAAGCAGGTATGGGCTCTGGGCCCTATCTGAGAAGGGCAAAGCAGGAGTGATTGTTGGAAGGGGGGCGACCACTGGCACATCCATCATAGGTGGCGTATACTGATGTGGGTAGGGGTACGGAGCGGGAACCGGGATGTGTTCTTGGGCAGGTAACTCTGGCATGGCCGATGGGTGGACAATTGTTACAGGGAGGTCGAGACAAATGTCTTTGCTAAATTTTGGGTCAGTATTCTTGGCGGGGAGGGATTATTGCACGTATTTAAGAGCCTCGCACCTTCCAATTCCCATCAGCATCTTGATCCCAACAATACATCTGACTTCAAAGAGGGCTTCAGTCGTCCTGTGTTCGGCCTCGTCACCGTCACGGGTCCCTCCTTTGACGCCTCTGGCGAACATCGGAACATCAAAGACCAGGCTTGCAACGCCCTCGACGCCAGGCGGGACTATGTATTCCTGGCCACGAAAAGGAACTGTAGTAAGAGTGTCGGAAATTCGTAATGGGGCTTCCTGCGACCGAGAAAATCCAGGGAGATGCAGATTTCGTGTGAGGGTGACGGTCAATCCAGTATTCTTCTCTGGGCGTGATCAACGAGAAAATGCGAGAGAAGAGTTTGCAAACCTTCTTATGAGAATGATTCTTAACTTGCAACTCGACACAGCCACTCTCCCCGCTGACTATCATCCCGCCAACGACACGACCTTGAACCCAAAGTTTACCATTCTCGCCGATGATAACGCCTTGTGGTTCGGGTCGGGTGAAGTCTCTCTCGAAACTTTCGACGACATCGATCTCTTTCTTATCAGTAACAAGTCGTTTTTCGCCCTTCCAAGCGACAGCTACACTTGCCCTAACCTCGTATTTGACGCGGGCCAGCCCAGAGCCAAACGATATCGCTGAGGGAGACGAAGGAGGAATGTCGAATCGGAACAGGAAGGTCGAAAAGCCACGGCGAGCCTGGTGGTAATCCCGTGGGACGGGCGGATCACCAGCGGACGGATATGGTTGGACGGCATTTGAGGGCGGTAAGCCAGGGCCCTGGAAAAGACGACGACCGTGAATGAAGGTAGAGGTCGCGGAATGATCGCGTGAGGTCAGTTCTTGATTACAAGTAAGTCCGAGGTGTTCGGCGGTCAATGAAGGGACGAACGCACCCTCGATGCCGAACAGTTCAACCATAATGACGCCGATCCCTAAACCCTTGTCTGCGCGACACTCTATCTCCATTTTTCCGGCCACATGTTCTCCGGCGACAAAGGTGGATTGCCCCAATGTCAGGGTGACTTTGACCTTGGAATGATGAGGGGACGCATTCATCGGCTCTGGCCGTGTCTGCACGGGCATTTTGAATGGTATGTCAGAATTTAAGGCTATCCTGTTTTACAGACTGCTGATTCCGTCAAGGAGTTAAAGACAACCTTCCATCGGAGTTGGGAGCGCACCTGCTGCTTCCAACTGCTGCAGCCAATGTCGAATGGTTCCTAGCCAATGTGTTGTTGGTTAGATATAAGAAATGGACTAGAAGGAGTCCATATATGCGAGTTACAGCACGAATGAAGCAATACCCGGTCTTGTTGAACGTCTGTGGTGAATTAACAGAGCCGGGCCAGTCAAGAACGGATTCCGAGACCACGTGAGCTGATGATCACGATCGCGTGAGGCCGTCACTGCCCGTCACGCTCAGGCTGACGCGACCACTCACTGGACTCTCACTGGCACCATCTCGGCGACGACGCCTAGGGAGGGAGAGACCGGCCGCCTTGCAGCGGTCAACGTTCTCCTATGTGAACTTTTTTTGACAGCCAAGCAGCCCACGCTTTCCTTTTCGCTTTTGGTCCGGGTACGGTTCCGATTGACATCACAGGGCTGATACCGTCTTCCACGATTTGGCTGATTCAAGACATCTCAGTACTGCCTCAGTCATTCTCACCCCTCATCAGCAAAAATCTGGCAGTTCGGGTGTAATCTCCACTATGGCTGTGGCTTAGTCACACAACAGCTGCCAGTGCGCGTCCGGTCCATCAAAACATGAAATGATACTAGAGTGCCGTTCGAAACGCTGGCATCCAAGTGAGTCTCGTCCAACAATAGCAAAACATCACCCAACAATGGTCGGGTTTTCCGCTAAGTCTTCCATCTCGACGTCGAATGGGGACTGGAGCGAACTGTTTCAACTCATTGGAGCCGTATCCGGACCGTTCAAGCTTCGTTTTGAGGTCAACTCCATTTGCCTCGCAACCGAAAGGTTATGTACAACGCAAATCCTGGGTGGGGTGCTTGAAATTTATCATAAGGACTTGGATGTCACTGCAGCCCTGGAGCGTTCCGCTCTGGTCGATGTTCCCTGCTTCTTTCGTTGCTCTTCGTTCCTTCAGTTGAACACCATGGGTCCTACAACAATGGCACCGAGATCCCCGTCGGTTTGCTTACGTGCTTACGCCCGCATACACTTTCCCCCGACGGCGAATTTTGATCATGCGACCAACTTGCCATTCGTAGTATGAACCGGTCTTTCGATTCCGGACAGACCGTTTTGCCTTTGTAGGACTTCGCAGGCTCCCACAGTCGTGGGATGCTGAGACCAAGGCTCAGCTTTTTGCCACAGCAATGCTGAATTTCGAGTTCGCAGTGTTACCGAGCTTTAGGGGCTGCAAGACGATCAAAATCTGTTCAAGAAGCGTTGTACGAATCGATCCCTAGATGGCCCATTCCAATTCGAGGCCCACATGACAAAACAACCGTGTTGTTGCTAATTTCTGCGAGACTTTGGCACATACAAATCTCAAAAAACTACCTCAGGCTTGCGTCTCCGCACTCTTTCCGCCACGTTGAACTTTCTCAGGGCCTCATGCTAAAATCGCGCATCTAGACCATTCACCCTATCTTCGGCATCTTCTCACCGTGGTTCCTGAAAATTCAGTATAGTCTTCATTCCCAGCAACTCGGGCCCTACGCTGAGGTGAAAGTGGGTTCCTGACTCGAATACGCAGTGATCACATTAGCACCCTACCGCACACTGTCGGCATAACTAACGTTAGCCATCAACCGTCGTAACGACGGAGGTTAGAGGCGTTTTGATGTTTTCAATCTAGATACGACTGCTTCTGTACGTCGTTCTGGGCCAAGCACCGTAAACGGGTTCTTCTGGTGTTCTGGCACCATTAGAAGGACCAATCGGTTCTCGTGGTTCCCATACCCATCATTCAAAGTAGGCAACATAATTCCAGCGCCCAGGTGCAGCTTGAGTCCTCGGACGGTCGACGCTTCTATCCAGCAACACGAGGCCGTCGTATGTCAGGACGAGTCTCGACAATCGCCAGCTTTGGACAATTGCCCGATGTATCCGGGGTATGACCACGGTGACATCTCGATTACAATTGGGTTTCATCACCATTTTAAGTCAGCCAAATACGTCCGTTATCAGGGATCGGATTCAAATGTCGATTGCCTCCCCGCATCACAAACCCTCATGTCCTTATTCTATCTCCAGTGCAGCGTCGAACGGCAGAACTGCGATTCCAGTTGGCCAAGAGCCACGTCCCAGCAGACGGCCTTCACGAACACTAGCTGTGTTCGAGACGCCCGCATACCGGGCGATGTCGGCCGTTGTGGATGGCAAGGGGCGCCGTGCCAGGTCAATGGCACTGTGAGCAACTGCGCCTCCCGTACGCTCATCGTGTCTTTCCCTTAACTCCAGCACCTCTGATCTACTGTTTCTAGCCAATGCCGAGATTTGCCGCAATGGCTTTTGCGCAGGGTACGTTCATCGTCATTGTTCCTCATTCCTCCCTCCTGATCTCTTGGTCGCAGGGGTGTTGGGCAACCGTGCATACCGATCGGTGGACGTTACACCTGCAATGGTGAGCTTCTTTCTCCTCTGATCCCTGATCTCTTCCATGATATGCCTTGTTCCCCAGCGCCAGTATACTGTAACGTCACGGTCGGCTTAGGTCCCGGCGCGATATGCGGTGGAGAGGGAGCCACGGTTAATGTTGACGATGCAAATAAAGGCTTGAATTTCGCGCGGGATTACTGCCTGAGTGGTACGCCTATCCCGGAGCTTGATCTTACTTGTGGAGCTCATAGCATCGCATCGTAAAGGCATCGCAACTCAGAACGGTTCTCAGTACTGGCTATGTGCGGCAGGACCTGACCCTGTTGCAACTACATCGGGCAACAGATCACCAGCAAGTTCGACGAACGTAATTCCTCCGTCTTCGTTGCCGGTGTCGAGCTCTAGGAAAACCAAATCAACCCTGATCGGACCCATAGCTGGAGCTGCTATTGGCGCTCTCTTGCTCGGTCTGATGTTGCTCTTCTGTTGGTATCGCCGGCGGTCACAAAATCGACAGAGGTATCGCGTTGATGCTTGGAAAGACATCGATTCCAAAGAGCCCTCGCCTCTTCTACACAGGCGTGGTCTATCCGAGCAGAGCACTATGAGTACCCGCACCTCGCACAGCACCAATTCCAATGTCACGCCCTTCGTTGCCGAACGATCGCCAGGTGTAATACGTTCCACGTCGATGTCCGGACCGGAAAAGATGGTTATTATGCAAGAACGCATCAACGCTGCCGCCGTTTCCCCTTCAACGGAGACGTCCGAGAGCTCCGACATGCTTTCGCAGGACTCGCATTTGACGACTCCTCTTCCGGTGCGGAAGCAATCTACGGGATTTACCACCCCTCAATCGATCGGCACTTCGTTCCGTGGTGGGACCCTACCACGAGATGGGCAGATCATACCTCCTGTTCCACCGATCCCCCGACGTGTACCAGTGCCTGCTCTCCTTCCTGCCGTAGCCTTTGTGACATCCCCGACTCGATCACGGACAAGGCCGGCATCCCGAAACGCATCCACCTCCACGCTTGGGCACGCACGACTCGACTCTACCTCTGTTCCTCTGCTTCCTGGTTCACCGCCAGTCTCGTCAGAAGACGTCGAACAGCGGCTGCTTGAGCTCCGAAACGAGGCCGATCGTGGATTGGCCGAGATTCGTGCCCAACGAAGTTTGAGTCTTGTTGATGAAGTGCCGCCTCCGTATCACTTGCCATGAAGATCTGTTTGCCCTATTCATTGAGTCTACTGGTGCTCTCACGATGGTTTTATGCGGTTTTATGCGTTTTTCTTCACCACCGGGTCGATCTCGCTGTTCTCGTGTTGCGGTTGTTGCTCTTTTGCTCAAATTTTCGCATGCGTGGAGGTTAAGGGACGGTTGGCCATGGGGATAGAAGGGAGATCGGATGGGGGAGTCGAAGGGGACGGTTTGATGTGGCGAATGGACTTGACACAGATGAGTCGTGTGGTCGAGTGCAAGGGTTGTCATTATACCATATGTACAGAGGGTAATTATCTCCGTCGCACAGCAGAATCGCCCTGCTTTATCGAGCATGTGAAGAGTTTACACGACGCTTTCCCCTTCAGATGGATCAAAGTATTCGGGTTGGGAACGGACAATACAGAACACGGCGCTCAAGTTCAAAACAAGTTCTGTGGTGCTTCGGCGAGCTCGAGGGTCTCCGAATGGTTATAACAAGTCACCGTAACAAAAAGAGATGATTTTCGGGGTTGCGATGACGTACCAGGCTGACAGACCTGGCAACAGAGATCAGTGTCACGAATGACTGTAGCGAGACAATGCAGTCCTACTCACTATTTCTCAGGCATATGCATGTTTTTTCTGGCCTGTGCAGTTCTGGGGTGGTACGCAACGGAGTATCCTCGAAACTTCAAGGCGGCCGAGTCACGTGGTGGAGCAAGCGGTGATTTGAATACAGCTGAGATTTAAATATTTATATCGGAGTGTGTAAAGCCGAGGATCTATACCTAATTAGGTTGCTTACGATCTGATCGTGATCAGTCACCGGCCCGGGTCCGGGTGCAAAAAACAAAAATGGTTCCGAGTCTGTTATCGGAGTCCATCGTTATCATCAGCGCGGCTTTTGCGCCAGCACGACCACCATGTCCTTATTCTACCTTCAGTGCAGCATCTCACGGCAGAACTGTGACTCAATCTGGCCACGGGCCACTTCTCAGCAGGTCGCTTTCACCCGCAACAGCTGCGTTCGAGACCCTCGTCTACCTGGGGATCCGGATCTCGGGCGCTGTGGATGGGCTGGAGCGTCGTGTCAGATCAATGGCACCGTGAGTAACTGCGCATGGCGTAAGTTGCTCTTCTGTCCCTTTGAACGCTCAGGTTCATCGCTGATCGCCCCATTTCTAGCTTACGCCGAAGTCTGTCGGAACGGCTTTTGCGCTGGGTGAATCTTTTCGCTGATTTTGCTTGTACGGATTTTTTGAAACTTCCGACCATAGCGGCGTTGGGCAGCCCTGTATTCCAATCGGGGAGCGGTACATCTGCAACGGTAATGGAATGATGTCCCATTGAGTCGTCCCTTTTGTTGACGTATCTTTTTTCAGATCCTGTGCATTGCAATGTCACCGTCGGATTGGGTCCCAGGGCGATCTGTGGCGGGGAAGGCGCCACCGTCAATGCGGAAGATGGCCCAAGAGGCTTGGATTTCGGGCTGGATTATTGTTACAGTGGTGAGGATATTTAAAGCTGAGAAATTGTGCTTTTTGAGCGCTCACCCTATCTGCGAGATAGGCCGGGCGACTCAAAACGGTAGCCTGTACTGGGTTTGCACAGATGGGCCTGATCCTGTCACACCCCTCCCAGCAACTGGTGCACCGACTGCCAGCACTGCGAGGGATGCAGCCAGTCCGACGGCTCCAGCACTTTCCAATCTTGTGGTTAAAAAATCAAAAATGATTGGACCCATTGTGGGGGCTGTGCTGGGCGGTCTTTTGCTACTCGCGCTGCTGGCAATTCTATGCTATCGCAGGCGGACGCAACGTCGAAGACTATATCGGATCGATGCCTGGAAAAGCGAGGAACATGACCCACAAGCCCCAGGGGCTCTCCTTCATAGACGCGGATTGTCAGACCAGAGCGACGTCTCTGCTCCGAGTCGCATCTCGCAGAGCACTGCGACCTCACAATCCCATGGATTGCCCATCTCAACAACTGATCAGCCGCCGGAGATGCGTTCCGCCCAGGTATCTGGAACGAGCAAGTTTGCTCTCATCCAGCAACGCACCGCAGCTGCTGCAGCTGCAGCCGCTTCTCCGTCCACAGAGACCGAGAGCTCGGATATCCTCTCGCAGGACTCGCACGTTCCCCCATCTCTGCCACGGAAGGGCTTCATAGCGCCTATCACGAATACAATTATACCGGCTCCCTTCGCGAGTAGCACAGCAACGTTATCGCAAGATTCACACATCGTATCGCCCCTCACATCTCCCCCCGTCCCGGCGACCGTAATGAACATACCGATACCACCGATACCACCTCAGGCTGCTGTGTCCTTCGTAACGTCTCCGACTCGGGACCGGTCAGGGCGTAGGACAAAGTCGCGAAATGCATCCATCCCTACTCCGACGCTGCCCGTTCCGGATTCTCCACCGGTTTTTACGGAAGACGTGGAGCAAAGGTTGCTCGAGCTCAGGAACGAGGCTGATCGTGGGTTGGCCGAACTTCGTGCTCAGCGAACTGGTGATCAAGAAATGCCGCCGCCGTATCACCTCCCTTGAAATGAAAAGGCTGCCCATGTACAGTACCGTCAAGTTTTGCGGATGGATCAGAGTCGGACGATGTACGTTGAAGAAAATATATGTCTTCCTTTCATGCTGTCTGCTATGTATCGGCCTGTTTTACATTACTGTAGCGTCTGTCTCCGGCCTGGTTGTATTTTAGTGTACAATAAGCAACACGACATCGCGATGATCTCAAGGGTTGGCTGAACATCCTCGAACGATCTGACCAGGTACACTCGTCAACTCGAATGACAGATAGTTGGACAAGGCTCACAGTGTGATAGTAGTCGGGATGGTTACGCCGATTTCGGCGCTTGCTGGGCATTGATTTGGGCATCAATACGTTTCTGGCGCTCTGCGAGAAGGCGTCGTTGGTTAAAGTATTCAACCTGTCACCGGGACAGAGCATTTAGTCATCGAGAAAAGACCAAGAAACGACCGAGTCGCACCCAGCTTTTGGCACAGTGTTGTTCGTAACCGGATTTCTGGGATTGACACGCTTTGCCCTCTTCTCCGGGTTTGAGGATCCCTCCTTTGTCCAGACAAGAGAAATATGCGTCTCTAGAGTCCCAGCATTGTTGTCGGTCCTCTCTGGTGAGTGGAGTGGTTTCCGTCTTCTTTGAAGAACTCAACCAACCCATTTCGGGCCGGTGATGGTGGGTGGAAGTTGCGAAGTTCTAATAGACGTTGACTCTCACAGAACCTCGAAAGGTCAGCATCGGTCTGCAAGGTCTGCTCGTCGAAGTTTCTCGTCGAAGCTACGCAAAAAAGGCTGTGGTCGAGATCCGGGTGAATCTTGAACTTTGAAACCACAACCGATTACTGTACAACAACGGCATGGTGTTGGCCAATGGATCCCGGTTTGACAGAAACACCACGACTCATATGTCCAATATAAATGACCACGGGAGTTCGTCATTTGTTCTGCCTCGAGCTGGACACGAGGTAGTTGTTTGTGTATATTTACCCGATCTGCCTTAAACCACGTGACCTACCTTTTCTAGTGAGAGGCAGCTGAGTGAATTCACCGTTCATGGCCTCGACAACACCGTCGGGTCATATCAAGACTCCTGCCCATTTACACCCTCTTTCTGTTGACGCGAAACCGCAGAAAGGCCGTCGTATACGTACCAACACAGACACAGACACATCTCGCACAAGACCAAATTATTTCACACTCAAGGCGCAGTCAGATCGTGCCAGTGCGAGCGACCCAAAGGGCGATGTTCTCGTCTCGGACAACGCCAGTGTCGCGGAGAGGAAACGATCGGCCACCAATCTCTCCGGTTACCGAGGCTCGTCGGGCTCATTAGTCGCGATGTGGGATGGATCGTCCCGACTCGAGCCTCAATCCATCTCGAGTGCCTCGAACGAGTTGCTGTCGAGTCCTGCGCGTGTGCCGAATCGATTGGTCGCGGACTTTGACTCTCTGGACGCTCCTTCTGCCTTGACGTCACAAGTCCTCGCCACCCCTTGGCACGAGTCCTCTGACGACGCGATCCAGGCGGCCATTTCCAAACTGTCTGTCCCGGATTCCCCGCCGCATGGTGTCGTTCAAAAGTATCAACTTGCATTGCGTGTTCTGTCTCTTGCCGTGCACAATCTGACCAGGGCTCGCTTGGAATTGGAGGACAGCCGACGGGTCCTGTTGGAGAGAGAAGTCTCCAGGCGTGCACGCGTCGAGTCGCTGCTCAATGAATTACAATCTTCCGAGCGAGACGTGGCGAGGCGTGTCATTCAATCCATTTTCACTGACGACGACGAGGGTTACCACCGGGTTCGGAGGAAGCAAAGCTCGATGGTATGGGCCTCTTCGTCTGTTTGTTTTTTAGCCCACCACGCTAATTCATCATCAGTCATTAACGGAATCCTTGAACGAAGCTCTTGCCGATGACGTGTCTCTTGCACCAGCGAGATCGATACGGTCGTTGCCGCCGTCCACTTTGATCGCTGTTTCAGAGGGGATAGTTCCAGACTCTGTCGATGGGGATGGGGAGGAGGACCCAGCCACTCAAAATCAATCCCTAGATGTGAACTCTTCGCCGCGTATTGATGCTCCAAACCTGGACCATCCGACAATTGTACCCCAACGCGTAAAATCGGACAAGCCATCCATCGGAGATTGGATGGGACTTTGGTGGACCAAAAGTAATTCGAGAGAAAATCGTCCTGCAAGCTCCGCGTCGGCAAACGAGACAAGCTCCGTATTCAGCGCTTCAGAGGCGTCCTCCATTTCCTCCGGTACCGGGATCATGGCCGCATCGGCAATCGCCAACACCGCACCGGAACGACACCCCCGAAGGAGAACTGCCGCGAGCGTGTTTGGGACATTAGTCTCCTCAACTCTCACCACATCCTCTCGAAAGCAGCCACAAGCTGGCGTGCCAGTGACGACTGGGCTTCCTGAACATCATAAATCTCGCTCTGTCTCTACTTCGCCCATTCAATCCGCATTTCCTTCTGCCCTCGCTGCACCACAGTTAACGACCACTTTGGACAATGAGGTCGCGGCAACGCCGGCCCTCGTGGAACCGATTCGTCAGGGCGCCACTCTTCGGGCAATTGCAAATGCCACGCGAGTGATGACGTCGGACCCTGCTAGCATACTTGCTGACCAAGGAAAAGAAACCAGCCCTTTGATCGCAAGACTAGCATTCGATCTCATACGCAATACTCGGGATGAAGACGTGCATTTCCACGAGCGTCCGAAAGAGAAAAAGGACGCCGTCGACAGATCCCCTGTGCCGACGGCCACTCTGAGCCCTTCTAGCGGTTTGATGGATGCGACCATGACACTCAATCGGGCGCTTTCTAGCCAAACGACACCACGAACTTCGAAAACGAAAGCCTCATCAATCATCCCGCCCCTTGCTCCACCTATATTTGGAGCTTTCATGTCCAACAAAGCCACGGTGACTACAGATGGATCCTCTAAGCCCTTGGAAAGCGTCAACACAGTTACCCCTTCCAAATCGAATGGCCAGGCCAATGCAACCGTCTCGACTGTTCAAAAACCAGCATCGGTACCCTTAGAATCCATCATCCCTGCGATGTCAAAGCCTCCAACGCACTTCCTGTCGCGAGAATATACACCTGTCACGTCTCGCCACTTCCAATTCCCCTTCCCGCTTCCCAACTCTGCCTCCCGATTCACCATCTATCACGACGACGAAAATCAACAACCTCTTACAGACCGGTATGGATTCATGTATGATGTGTCGCAGTACGATCTCCTCCTGTTGATTCGCGCCAAGGAGTGCGGGAATACGGCACCAGCGTGTTTGACGGGCGTAAAGATTGCAGATCGTGAAGAGAACAACAGCTGGCCGGAGATCGAGGACGGAGATCACGCGATGGAGTCGGTTGAGATAGTCAAAGGGCCTTGTCAATGTAACGGGACGATTGAAGTGCCAACTCCGAACGCCGAAGCCGGTCCTTCGAATGGCAAGTACGCCCGCCGTTATGATGGTGAGCTGCCACGTTGTAGTATTATCTGAAAGACGGGATTCATTGACATCTTTTCAGCCGACAACAACGCATCTATTTTGTCCGTTACCCTTCTCACGCCACGCCATGCATGTGCAAAGGTCATTCGCGGTCTGCTGGCTTCGCTAACGGACATCCACGATCAACGACAGTCGGCGCAGAGGAAAGAATGGGATCTTTTCGTGAAACAGCGAAATAAAATGAAGGCAGTCAAGTCGTCCGGCGGGACTTCGGTCGCTCCGGCGCCTGGAGGTGGTGCAGCAGCGATCCTTGGGCTTGGAAGCGCTTGCGAAGATGATGAATTGACGCACAGCGATGGTCTCATCAACTTTGCGCAGCTTGGGCTGTCGTCGAATCGGGACGAGCGGCGGGAGCTCGATAGGCTGGTTCGGAGTGGCGTACCGCTTGTCTACCGGTCGAAGGTGTGGTTGGAGTGCAGTGGTGCGTTGGAGATGAAGGAGCCTGGGCTGTTCCAGGAGCTGCTGACGACGGAGGGACAGGTTGGAGTGGATGCTGAGATAGAGAAGGATGTGGGAAGGACGATGCCTTTGAATGTCTTTTTCGGAGGAGACGGGGCGGGCGTTGATAAATTGCGTCGAGTGCTGCGGGCATATAGCCGGTACGTGTGTCAATGATTCTTGTTCGTCCCCGTAGTTGACGATTTTCTTTTTCTCAGCCGGAACCCTGCAGTCGGATATTGCCAAGGCATGAACCTCGTTGCGTCCACTCTGCTACTCGTACACGCAGATGAGGAGGAGGCTTTCTGGACGCTCACTGCAATCGTCGAGCGGATACTTCCCGAAGACTTTTTCTCGCCCTCGTTGCTTCCCTCTCGTGCTTGCCCCCTCGTCCTGCTCGACTACGTGCGGGAACTGAACCCGAAGCTGTTTGCCCATCTCACGGACCTTGGGGTGGACCTGCCGGCTATTTGCTTTTCTTGGTTCCTTTCTCTGTTCACGGACTGCTTACCGGTGGAGGTGGGTGCTCCCTCGATTGCCTGTGGGATCCTTTGTTCATACTGGTCTGTTGTAGACCCTGTTCAGAGTCTGGGACGTCTTTTTGCTCGACGGGCTTGATGTGTTGTTTCGGATTGCGCTAGGCATTCTCCGGAGCAACGAACAAGAATTGCTCCATTGCGCATCAATTCCCTCCGTCTACGTCGCATTGGAGAATCTGCCCACGAGAATGTGGGAGGGCGACAAGCTTCTTCAGGTGGGTGGTTCCTTCATGGGTGGTATGGTCGATAATTTATTGTTCGCATCCCTTCCTGTAGCTCGAAAATGAACTGCGGCAGGTTATCTCGCACGCGGATCTCGTGAACCGACGCAATGCCCACACTGCCGCGCTGCAAAAATTGACAACAGAATGAGTGCATTGCATTGCATGATTGGAGAGGAAATCTCACATTGTCGGCTTCCTGCATCCCGTGTTAACTGCTCGGTCCACGCCTTCTTGAGATGGCAGGACGAGGGTGCCTCTGATCGTTTCATGAAATGAGTGAGGTATACGGTACATTTGGCACTTCTAGAGCAGATTATTGTGCACATCGAATTGTTTTCTAGCTTACTTGCACAAAGTAATGACTTGCACATGGGAATCCACACACAGTTTCCCACCCAAGGTTGAATGACACAGGTGTCGCTGATCATAAACGTGAGCATCGGCTTGACCATCAAGAGGCACTGAGGTTTGTCAAGAAAATATCTATTCACAGAACTACAGAACACAACTATCATGGATACGATTCTTCAACTTTCCTGGAGATCACTGAAAACAGTGCCTGTGCAATATCCAGGGGTTCCTGCTGCATCAATGCAAGTGTCGACAGGCCTATGATGGCATCTGGCAATTTTGGAGCATCCTTCGATTTGCGTACTTTCTCCACCATCTTTTTTGTCGGTTCTGCAGGATACAAGACAAGAACCTGGAGAAGACCTTCGTCGCCAGACTTGTCCGACGGAGATCCCAGCTTGTACAGGGCATCCCAGAGCCTAGGGCTCATCGTCAGATCGAACGCAAAATGTCTAATGGCAATGTGTGAGAATATGGATAAATCGGAAATAATAAAGCTAAGTTGCGTACCGAGGATCTGTTGGGTTGGAATGGTCGTCATCGAACAATCTGCGGGTACGGTTGGAAGTGCACCGGAACTGGACGAGAACTCGGAGAAGGGCGCCGTCGGAGCATTGCAACGCAAAGATCAGATCCGGACCGACAGTTTTCGTTGGAAAGCAGAATACAGCGCCTTTGGGATCGCGCAGCCAGGCGAGCGTCTGCTGCTCATTAGAAGTTGAATGGCCCAAGTTGTAGTTTGGCTTTGAGAAGTCGACAGGATGACACTGGAATGCGTGCTTGTTCTTATGGATGGCAACCAGACGCGCAGCGGTACGCGATGAGGTATTCCGACCCATATATGTGAAGACGGATGACGGGGTAGCCGGCGATTGGAAGGCCATGCCCAACAAGTACGCCCCAAATCGTTCAAACGCCAAAGTGGATGGGCCCGGTTTCAATGAAGGCAGATTTGTCAAAAGAATGTGTTGCATAGAGCGGTTGGGAGGGTGCAGAGATTGTGCTGCGGCGAGGAGTGCGATCGGTTCATCGATGACGGCAACGAGTGGTTCATCAGTGAAAGCGCTGGTAAACCTTCCAAATCCCGACTCGACAAGTTTATGCGCTTTATCCTCTGGGACCAACTTGGGTTTTCCAGTGAAAACAAATTCGAAAAGACATCGGGCGATTAGGGCAGGCAACTCTTCATCTGGAAAAGAAATGAATCTGTTGAAAATCGTAGGAAAAAAGTTCGCTCGTACTTTCTTTCAAAACGGAGACATCAAAAAATTGCTCAAACAACGTCAGCGGTCGTTTAGGTTGAGGTTCACGAGGCGGAGGTTTTGTCTCGGGTGGACTCGGAGTCATTTCAACTTCACTCGGGCTATCATTGTCCTCAGCGAGACGTTCGTCGTGGTCGGCACCTCTCGGAATGACATAGTTGTACACAGATTCGTCTTCCGAGTGGCCTGAAGCCTCTGAGAACTGAACAATTCGTACGATGAGATCGATGTGATCGTCGTTCTGTGCTGGTGCACCAGCTGGTGTTTTGAAGTACTTCGACACCGTCTTCACTGGTTTGAGTTTAATGGCGACGTCAGAGATATCCATGTCCTCCTTGATTGTGTCGCATAATTGGGTTCCTGATGCGGCCTTGGGCTGCCGTCGTCGTGACGGGTTTGAGTTGACACACGGAATCCAGGGGCACTATAAGCACTCACCTTCCAGAGAGTGAGCCGTGCAGGGCTAGCATTACGAAAGCCGTATTGTTGAACCAATTTTCTCAACGCAGCAACGCTGCGATTGGTGTCGATGATGACACTGAATGTCTCGCGGTTGTGTTCAGCGAAACACCAAAGACGCCGCGCTTTAGATGTGAAGCTCATGGGTGCGTATCGTTTGATGTTGGGAAGTAATTGCGGCGTGGCTCTGATCTGCCGCAACGCTGGACGTTAACTGGGCGTTGATTGGCGGGGTGACTGCGGGATGTTGGAAGTGTTGAACTTGGTGGCACGCCTCGCGGCCGAGTTCGGTGATTGTGACTCCGCTAAACGTGGGAGGACTATATGACTCGGAGCCTAGTACAAAGTACGTCGCATTCTGAATGCTCTGCATTAGCCTAATGGACTTTCGTGGCCATCTTTACCCAACCGTTCTTCCACAAACTGCTCAGATTTCTCAACCGCCACTGACAACAAGTTCAGCACAATTGACATCGGCGTCCGATTCAATGCCAATAGGGCCCGCAAGTCCACTATGGCATCCGGCAGTTGCGCCTGCGGCATATCCTTCGAATTAACCAGGCGCTCCAACATGATCGGGTCTGGTCGCGCAGGATACAAGACGAGAACGCGGAAGTCTCTCCCATCGTCTTTTATTTTTGAGCGCGGTTTCAAGTTGTCAAGGGCTTCTCTGATCTTGGGGCTCATTGTGAAATCCGAAACGAGATGGCTGCAAGTGAATGGGTGGTGAACAGGTGTCGCGTACCACAATTCCACATAACTACCTACCGGGAGTCAATTGTGGCGTTGATACTTTCCGGAACACGCCGAAATTGAACGAGAACTCGGAGAACAGAAAGGTCCCACAGTTGCAAAAGGAAGATCGCGTGAGGCCCAACAGACTTCCTCGGAAAACAAAATGGAATCCCGTTAGGATCCTGTAACCACGAAAGCGTGTGCAGCTCATCACAAGCCGAATGTCCCAAGACGAATCTCGGTTTGTCTTCGCCGACGGGATTAAATATCAATTTGTTCTTCTTGTTCCTGGAAGCGGCAACCAGATGCGCCGAGTGGTGATGTGGAGCATCCGGAGACACGAAGGAGAACACCGAAGAAAGATTGGTTGGCGCGTGGAATGCCATTCCCAACAGGAACGTCCCGAATCGTTCAAAGGCTAAGCCGTGATCGCCAGGTTTCAAGGATGATAAACAGTGTGACAGGAGGTATTGCAAAGACCAGGACATTTGGCTGGACAACCACAAGCCTGCGACGAGCAGTGCGAGCGGTTCGTCGATGATGGCAACTTCGCCTTGGAAAAACCTTGCGAATCCCCGTTCCACCAACTTTCCTGCGCTGGGACCGTGCACCATTCTAGGCTTTCCAGTGAAAGTGTAGTCCAACACACTGCGTGCGATTTCGGACAGCAACACGTTGTCTGGATGATGGAAGATGAATGCATTGCTCGGGAGGGAGAAGCGCATGATTCATACCTTCTTGCAATCCCGAATAATCAAAGGTGTGTGACAATATTTCCAATTTATTCTCGTGTGTAACGTCTCCCTCAGCGAGGTGGTCATCATTCCGAGGGTATATGGGCATGATGTTTTTCAAGAATGCATCCGGAATATGGCTCGATTCGAAGGAATGTTTCACGAGCCATAAGAGAAAGGCAGCCATCAACCCATGTCTGATCGAATAGGATCAGCTATTTCGCTGTCAAATCCAACGCAAGTCGACAAACCTGCGTGACCACCAGGATTGCATCCTCCTCATCAAACGTTTCCCAGCACCAGTGCTGAGTAGCTCACGAGAGAGAAATTGTCCTACATAACGTTCTAGGTCGGCGTCACTGTTGAACGCGCCAAACTCTGTAAATGTCCTTGACTTCCGTCCTCCTTTTATGAGGGCATTGCCACAGGTTGGCTCGAGTGACCGGATGAATAACTGGCGCCCAGAAATGATGATATGTTCAAGGCTCTCCAACCATGTCTCTAATAGATTGCAATAGAATGGTTGAGATTGCCTCGGTTCCTCTCTGGAGACCAAACAACCAGTGAATTTGTCCGAGAGTACTTGTGCGTCATCGAGCACGCAGAAAAGCGGCACGGATGAGCCCAGAATGTTGCGAACTTGGTCAAGCTCTTGGCCCAGTCGCAGAGCGAGTAGCATCGGAGGGACGTTATGCACTACTTGAAGGGTAAGGTGCTGAAATATGTCTGGATCGCCGAGGCACATTCTTGGAGCTACTTGGAGTAACAGCCAGGAGTGCTTGAGGGACTCTGAGATGCGGCCGAGCTTGATGGCATGCGTGAGGAATATCCGAAAGACAAGGATTCGAGCATAGAGAATGGAGCGCGACCAATGAGCGGAGATGCCTGTGTTGGCGCGTTCTGCTACCAATCTGTTTTCGGGAGTCAGTGTTGTCAAGTGATTCTTCAAATCGGCCAAGACGCAAGAGAGGTCGACGGAAGCAGCGACGCCGTGGTCGTGGTGTGCAGCGAAGTAAAAACCCCAATGTGTCCAGAGACCTTCGAAGAGTAAACGTGTCTTGCCGGATCCTGATGTATTGCAGAGATAACTGCATTGAGAAGATGAATCATCAAATCATTCCCAGAGAGTGGCGCATGGCGTAGCTTCTTACGTTGTGTGCCAGATGTGGGGCTCAAAAGAGAAGAGAGTGGTGACAAGTCTATTGAGCTTCGAATCAAGCGATGAACGACCAAGTCCGTAAAGCAACAATGATGGGTGGCCATGGAGATGTGGTATGCAAAGATTTTCGATTCTTTTTTGAACGGCACCGGAACCATGCTGCCAGCTGGGAAGTTGTTGGATGTTCGCAATCAGGAACCGGGCGATGTTGTCAGAAAGCCCACGCTCGATAACCTGTAGATCGAAATCATCTGTCGATGATGGAAGCCGCACAATGATGTCGAGCATGTGATCTCCCAGCTGGGATTGGAAGTAGTTGGATAACAAGATTCTCGAGGTAAACGGCGAATTGAGGTAAATCGGAGCCTCGCAATAAAATACGATTCCAGAGCGTGAGCCCTGGTTCGATGGGCTCTGGGTCGCTGAGCTGTTCATGTTTTGATTGATATGGACGTTAGTGAACTAGGAGAGTGCTTACCTTCCAAAGGGTGAGAGAATCGCATGCGATATGGCTGCGATCGTTGTCAGTCAGACCTTGGCGGTAAACGAGTGTCTTCAGGTCGTCCACGATTAATTCATTGTTGGCATCGTCGATGACAACGGGGAAGACTGCGAGATCGCGTTCGATGAGACACCAAAATGTTCGGCCTCTAGCTGTGCCCTCCATATTCGATGTTTGAGCTGCAACAGCGTGCGGGGGTGGTTTGGTGCCTGAGGTTGGCATTGAGTTCTGAAAATCCACTGGACACGACATCGATGGTGGATCAGCCGTTGCCCTATTTGTCCAGACCACACCATGGCCACGATGCTTCCTCGTTGAACTGGCCGCGGTCCGTGGCGGACCGATCCAGACAATCCATCAATGCCAGAGAGTGCCAGAATAATCGACTGCATTCATCCCTATCGCGTCCATCGTCGAGCACGTCTGCCCGCAACAGTGAAAAAAATTGTTGGTTGGTTCAACCGCTCTCAACCCCGTAAACCGCATCGAGATGGAGAAGCGCTCGAAGGTACGTATAGGCGTCACGCCAACGCGATTGCAAGGTGTGGGAACTCGTTCGCCAGACGGAGGCGTCCAAGGTTGTGTGTTCTCGATGAGCCGCAGCGTCCAAGTCGGTGCGTGACCGACAGGTATTTATCCACTGGCAGAGTGCGATGGAGATGACCTTAGAAACGAACTTCTCGGAAAGGGGGCGTTCGTGTCGTTGACTGGATGTAAGAACGAAGAAAGGACTGGAAGAGCAAAGATGGGGAAAACTGCGGATTTGAGTTGAAAATATTGCGATGCCTGGTCTAGACTCACCTTCTCCCCAGCTGTCTCTATCAGGTCCTTGTCTGCAATCTCGGCCAGATGAACATATACATCACAGGCGTTGCTGGCCTCGACGTTACGGTGGTTGTGGTCCACGTTGAACTTGAAGTTTTCCTATTTCGTTAAAGTCCAACTGAACACGGCCGTGACTCGGAATAGATCGCTGGCAGCCTTTCAACTCGCACAGCAAGAAACCTACTGTGCACCTGAGGAGCTGCACATTAACTACCACCAGGTGAGCAGGAGGTAATGCGAAAAATAAAAGTTGAAGTCACCATCAGAACTGATAACTTTATAATTTAGAATCGCCGTTCTCTCGTAGGCTCTTCTCCCACTCATGGCCAGAGCCCGGCCGAGTTGTCGCACATTCGAATCTCCGTATTTCACCTCATTGCCAGATCTATACGATGCAAAATTGGGGGAACTTCAGAAAGGCTTGGAGGACAGCTTGTTCACGTCTGCAGATCTCGTGAAGGCACGTCGGATGCCAGTGATATCGCATCTTCTTAAGGGATTTATTGATAATGTGCAGGCATATCTGGCTCGCATCCATGAAGTTAATCTGAACGGACCTGGATTACATGCAATCATCGAGACAAATCCATTCGCAGTGGATCAAGCGAATGCTCTTGACGTTGACCGTCGTAAACGAAGGTCAAGAGGTCCTTTACATGGAATTCCTATCGTCGTGAAGGATAGCATTGCCACTCGATATGAAGATTTCGGTATTGTCAACTTATCGTCCGAAACATTCCCTGCCGTTTATCATACGTTTATCGCCCGTGATAGGCTTGAACACGACGGCTGGCTCGTACGCCTTGCTAGGATCCATCGTACCTCGGAACGCATTCGTAGTAGATCGGCTTCAGGCCGCAGGAGCAATCATACTTGGAAAAGCCAACATGGTCAGTCACCATGATGCGACTGCACCTCGAAGCTGATTGATTGTAGTTTAGTCAGAATGGGCGGATTACCGAGGCAATGTGTTCTGTTGGTCAGCTCGCGGAGGGTTGGCGACGAGCCCTTTCTATCCCGGCGGAGATGCTGAGGGCTCCAGCTCAGGCAGCGCGATAGCAACTGCGATTGGTCTAGCTGGTGCAGCTCTAAGTACGGAGACTGATGGCAGCACCATTTCCCCTGCTTGTCGGCGAAACATTGTTGGCATCAAACCCACGTATGTCATCCCAACAAGTCATTTCTCGAACACAGCTGAACCTGGGGGTTCTCTAGTCTTGGTCTGACTTCTCGCACAGGTGAGCTAGTGTTTTCGTGACCGAGTTTTTCCAGTCATACCTATCTCTGAACATCAAGATTCAACCGGGATATTCGCTCGGTCTGTAGCAGATGCGGCAATGATCCTGGCGGCCATTGCTGGCAAAGATGCTCGTGATCCGTACACTTTCAAACATCCTGATTGCGTGCCCGACTACTTTGCGAGACTCAATGCAACAGCAATTCAAGGTGCTCGGCTTGGTGTTTCTCGAGAGTTGTTTCAAGATGATTGGTACTCTTAAGTCACGCCCGAAATCAACTCTTGCTTCAACGACGCTTTAAGAATCCTGGAGTCACTCGGTGCAATCATCGTAGATCCCATTCAGTTTCAAGATATCCAACAACGAGAATCGGAGTCGAGGGTTCTTCTGACAGACCTGAAGGTAAGTGGATCTCGTGGACCTCAAAAAATGAATGAACAAGATATCATACCAACACAGAGCGGATTGGAACACTATATGTCGGAATTGGTCGAAGTCCCATCAGGTGCACGGACTCTGTGGGACTTGATCGCTTTCAATGAGGCGAACAAAGATCTAGAGCTTCCTGTTGGCTACAATGATCAGGACAGGTTCGCAATTTCAATCATCCCAGACTACCGTCATCACGAGTTCTCGCAGGTTTCGTATTGCAGACTCGCTACCTGGCTTCGACGATGATTACCAGAAAGCGCTGGCGCATAATATCTGGCTGGGTACCGAAGGCTCCATCGACTACGCGCTAAGAACGTCCAACCTCGATGCCATCATTGTCCCCAGTCGTGGTGAATGCGTTCATGCATCAGCATCAAAACAGCCCAGCGTGACCGTCTATCGTTGTCAGAGAAAACCTGGAATATGGGATACCTCGAAGGTGGGCCACGTCTTTCCTCGATCATCGAGTCGAACTGTACAACGTCGTCTCCTCCGAGTCAGGCTCAGCAGCGCCAGTCCTCGAACCGCTTCCATTATCGATCCACCGACAATCCATCTTCCTCCGAGAATCAGAACAGCAATTACGCCGTTCCTCCCTTTCCATGATTGGTATCGAGACCGTAATCGAGGACAGAAATGCAGCTCATGCCAGTGAGAAACGGATTCTAGTTCACCCTCCGCATCGCTAACACCAGCTGCGCTTGATGGTTCGAACGGAGAAGTCGGGCTCCATGGCGGCCCTGGTGGCCACACGTATCTCAGCGGGCTAGGTCAGTCTGCAATGGAATTCGTTGTTGTTCGTGTTGATTGATTTCACACCGTGTAGTAAGGACCAGCATCCTCGGGGTATCAAACACCTCTTTGTATTTCTCGGACATCCTTCTCCCCAGCAACATGACAAGACAATATCCATCTTCTATTTCGGGAGTCAGAGCGTATCTGGCT
>CEMM01319374.1:0-11724 GCA_900068975.1 Hygrocybe conica | reverse complement strand
GTGACCCCTTCAGATCTCGAAGCTCACCGTTTATCCCATCGGTTCCTCGGCCCTTGTTGCCTCTGCGCTGCCTCTGAGGGACAGCCAACTTTCACGGAGAGCGCCATTGTCATGGTGTTGTCGGGTCATCGGGCAGGGCAATATGTTGCGCGTTGCGCACAAGGGCTATGCGAATATTATGGTGCGTGGTTGTTGGACTTGACCGGTCGGCCTGGTGCTCATTTCAAGCGCAGTTCCTCTTGACTACGCGTACTCCAGACTCGGAACCCTGTTGCATGCCTACCGACGCAGAGGTAAAATCTTGATTTTGATCACAGACCAAATTTTCACGCTGATTGTCGAAGATGCGGATGAGCCCCGTCCTGCCATGATCCATTTCGACGAAGATGTGGACGGTGAGAACCAAACCGGAAATGCCGTTAGGAGACGTTCAGCAGGTGTCAGGACTCTCCAGCGGTCGTACGCGATGACAGGTATGATCATGCCATTTCCACTTTCTCTGGAGGAATATTCACATCTGGCAGACATCGGCAATTCTTCAATTGAATTGCCAAGAAGGTCCTTCAACGGTCGACACCGGAAACCTCTTCACCTTCTTCTCCAGCTCAACGCAGCAATCCGACCGGGCCTAACTGAAAGGGATTTCAAGGGCTTGTTCGCGAAATGTTCTTCCGGCTGTGGTTTAATCATGACCCACAATGCATTCAAGTCGCATTATTGCACAGCGGATTCGGAAGAGACTGATGTTATAGAGGTTACGGAGTCAGATTCAGATATGGAAATACTGTAGCCGTCGTGTAATAACAGTACATTGTATGTAACAAGCGAGCCACACTGTATGTAACAAGCGAGCCACTGGCATGCCAGCCACTATCTTTTTATTTCGTGTCACCCGCGGATTCGAAACTTCGCTGTCTAAACTCCGCCAGGCAGATGTTTACCCAGGCCCACGTAGCAGCGCCTATGGCCGTCATGGCCCGCCTCTACTAGGAACTTCTTAGGCTCAAGCCCGCTGTCAACACAATGAACAGAGACCACGACGAAAACGAATCCAGTCCGAGTCCAATCAGCCCCATCGTTCTTGGAAAGGTCCAAACATTCCGAACGATAACGACTCTGCTCGAAATCCTACAGGATCCTTCGCTCAATACCAGGTCATCCGAGTCGCACCCCCCCACCCGAATCAACCGTCGTACCCCCTTTCAAAGCCTGCAAACCGACCAGCACAGTACCCCTCGTTCCTTATGTGCGCTTGCCACCCTGCTGGTCAGAAACCGAGATGATATCACAGCCACCGCAATGCAAGATCCTTCTACATCACGTCCCCCCGTAGAGATCTTGGTATGCAGACATGAGCGTATGGTGGCACCCGAGGCGTCAAATCTCGCGACTGGCCCTGTGGAGTCCTGCTCGGTCGTCGATGTACTCGAGCCAAACCGTGCCATCATTCATCCAGAGCCCTCGACAACGGATTCGTTGCATACAACGCAACATCCTAAGGATATCTGGTATGGCGCAGACATTCTCAAGGATGAGAGATTCCTCACGTTTGATTGTTCACAGGATGGCGAAATCGTTTGAAACGCATGTCAATACTCTGCTGAGCCTGATCAGAGGTGTTAGCCAGTCTCAAGGGGAAGGCCTTGGCGTTTTCACCTACGTCGCCGCGCAATCCTATCCCGCAATGCTGCAAAAATTCCTGCCTGGCTCGGATTCCAAGCAATTCATTGATTGTCTCCTCGAATTGGCTCCAGAGCAAGTGCATACCTCCGAACGACCTTTCCCAGCTCCGCAGCCCATTGATACGCCATTGGGTAAACGGGATATCGCGTTCATCAAATTGCTCGCGCAGCCGGTTACCGAATACTTCCTGAAGTTATCTGAAAACGGTATCTCTGCGCTCGTAGAGCTAGCGAAGCGCTATCACGATCCAGCCGCACCCGCAGCCACACCCGCAGCCGAACTTCCAGCTTTTTACACCAGCGATACATGCGAAGAATTCCATCGCCTCCTTTGCCATCTACTCCGATGCTTTGAAGCTTCGCTCATGACGCTCCAAGACCTACCGGATCGCCGTGCCGAGCTCCAGTCGGACGCATTTGATATAGCCGTATATCGCGTCGCGACCTGTGGCCTGACGCTTTGGTCGTTGATTTACTCTTCGTTTCTCGAGGAACACCTCTGGAGAATTCAGGCGCCCAACCCTCTCGCCTTGGCACGTCGCGTCGATGCGAAATCCTCTGGAGAAACAGCATTGGACTCTGAGGGAACCCAGTTGCAGCCTTGGTGGTTTTCTGGCAGGGATTCGGGTTCACTTGCTGTGCGCACCGCTTACACAGATTGCTTACGTTCTCAAATTGCGCATTTCGAAGCAGCAAACCACCTCATGAAGTCTGCATCCAGCTTTCGCGAGGGGGCCGCTTCCTTCAAAGTGGTTACCTCCACGGAATGTGGAGGAGCGATGCGCCCGTGGCGAGACGTAATTGCGGAGCTCGTAGCGCAACGTGATTTTTGCAATCTCGATGCTCAAGAAGTGATTTCGATGATCGAAAGGAAGGTGGCACCAAATGCAACCTTGGCATCAAGACTTGACGGGGACGGGCAGCTGGGCGGAATTTTTTGTGGAACGCTTCACAGCAACGTCCGTTTGGCCAGTTTGATCAATCCTCACGATGGCTCAAATGAATATGCCGTAAGCACCGTTTTCACGACCGTGTGACATGAACTGACGTACCTATCTGATTTAATACAGGAGATAGGGCATATTTTAGCAGCCTCTGAATCTTGCTGCCAAGTTTGCTCTCAACTTTTATCTCTTTTGGGAGTGTCTGAACTTTTAGGCTTGGGTTCGTTTGGCTCTCGTAGGTCTATCGTCGCCTGCACACTTCCGCATTCTCTTCCAATCCCGATCCTCGATGCAATGATCAGCTCTTTCGGTGCGGAGCTTGAAGCAATCATCCATCGCATGTCTTTGGAAGTTCAATTCCTGTCGAAGCGGACCAGCGCCCCAACCGAATCCGCCATGCCGACGCCTTCCGAGTCGACATTCACAAGCATCATTTCTGCTATCGTTAAACTCTTTCAATAAGCTCCGAGTCTGCCCTCTTCAAGTTCTGGCTTCATATTACGTCTCTCACGTCGCCTGCTGTATGAATACTGTACTGTGTGTAAGTGATATTGGCCTCGCATCCGAGTCACCCTGGCAGGCTTGCCAGTAAGCACTGCCACTGCCACGCGGCCCGGCAGTCCAGTCTTTCCGGCCCGGCGCTTCGTTTGTTCGCAACATTGCAGAAGAGCGAACAATCAACTTCAAGCTGTGACCGCCCAACGGTGTGCCGGCCGAGAGGACCCTTCATGAAGCTGTATCTCCTCCAGCGTGCCAGTCTCGGTCTTTTGAAGGTTCTGGACTCTCCAATAATGGCAAGCCGTCAGCGAGACTGAGCAAGATGAGGTGCAACCGCGGTCGGATAAACATTCCTAGCAAAATGCACTTCGGCGTTGTGATGTCCCTGTCTCACTGGAAGAGCGCGCGCTAGGCACTGGCAATTGCGGTGCCTACTGCTAAGGTAAACTTGTCACCATCTGTGACAGTCACGGTCATGGTCCTCACACCCACTGACCGGCACCGGATTGGGTGCAAGCAGAAAAGGTTTCGGACGGTCATTGCCCTCAACACCATCGTACGACGTACACTGAAGCTACACGCCACCTTGACCGGAGGCAATGCTCCGCCTTTGATCGGCTTCGATCTTCCGAACCCAGCCCTGCATCCCAAAAAAAGGGCCAAGATGAAGAAACTCGGCTGGGTGTCCATCCTAGCGGTGAGAGAGCACCAGGTGGTGGCGACCGGCATTTCGGAGTCAAGGTACAGTACCAAATAATCAAGAAATGCTTTGGAATCGGAATCAATTGCTGACTGTGAATTAGCACCCCGCGCGCTCAGGAGTCTGATTCAGATTCAGATCCCTTGACCTTGGTTGTATCTCCGAACCCGCGAAAGTGTTCGAACCCTCTGGACGTCATGAGGGTTCCGATCACGGAATCGCTCACCATCATCACGGATCCGGAGTGCGCAATTGATGTATCCGACCCGATTCCGTATATCCTGTCCAAATGGTGAGCAAATTATGGCTCAAAGCATGCTCGACACCTAACAATTTTAATTACCAGGGCCACTCAAACATATCAAGAACACCCTGCAGCCATTGTCAAATTTCTGAATGCGTCAGTCCGAGACCATCAAAAAAATCTTTTTGTGTATATTTCCGCCATGGGCTGCGGGAAGATGTTCCGGCGTAGCGCACACCCTGTCCACTCCCAACCATACCTCGCGAGGCTGTACGCTGCAGTGCGTGTACAACAAGTCGGACGGCCATTCCCTTCTGGACAACCCACCGCTTCACGTGCAGGCCAGCACGACGCTGCATTTTTAGATGCAATCTCAAACCCAGACATCCAGCGCGTCTTACACTTGTCGGAGATTGACATCCCTCTCCTAATGGGCATCGCAGAAAGCAATCGCAGCATGCCAGCAAGTCCCACGCTCCCGCCGATATACACGGAGGATACATGCACAGAGTTCGCTAATCTCCTGGTGCACCTTCTACAGGAGTTTGAGGATTCCCTTTCAGCCTTGACGAGATTCCTGCGCCACAAGATAGCGCCTAGCCAAGTCCGGGAGTTTACAGAGGATGTTTATTATGTCACACTTGCCGGACTCGCACTCCGGACAATTTTGAACGTCTCCTTCATTTCGGAACATTTCCAGCGACTCCGCCTTCACCACCCATTTCCCCCTCCTCCCGCTCCTCCCGCTCCCCCTCCCGCTCCTCCCGCTCCTCCTCCCATGATGGCTACAACACAGCCAGACATTCCCGGTGCCTTGAGCGACGCGGACCTCAATGACCTTGGCTTCGGCTTCGATGACCTCGCCGGCCTCGACCTTGATGACGAAGACATTGACCCTGACTCTGATTTTGACATTGACGACTCCGACACCGACTTGGATGTTGTCCAAGGAGCTCAGCTCCCCGTTGGCGCCCCCGGGGACCCCTTCGTGTGGCGGACGTACCTTAAACGTGTTCGTGGACTCGTCGTTAATTTTGAAGCTGCGAACAATCTTCTTGAATATCCATTCAAGTCTGAGGATGGAACACCGCATCTTCGAGTTCAAGTGATCACATTCCAGCAGCCTGAAACCAGTCTTGACAACTGGGAAGAAACCCTCACAGATGTCATCTCCCCCCCCAATAATCCTCCACCGTACGCAGTTCAAGATGCCCTTGACCGGATACAGAATATCCTGACAGGCACTGGAACAAATCCTGGGATACTGTCATTTAATGGCACACAACACTGTGAAGCGTCCCTTGCTGTCATGGCTGCAACAGCTGGACTCCCGGTACGTGCTATATTAAGTTGCAATGCCCGTCTGACATTGTGTGCTACCTGCAGATCAGTGACATCATTGGGGTGTCCAAGTGGTCCTGTCCAGTGTGTTCGCATTTGTTGGCTAATCTTGGAGACGGATTCAAGATTCTAGGAACCCATGACACCATTTCAAGATGCGCACTTCCACCCGACACTCCAGAAGACACCCTCGACACCATGATCAGTGATTTCAGCCATCAGCTACGAGCAGACATGACGTTGCTCATGCAACTAAACATTGAACCAGTGACGAGCTTACCCCATACAGCACAGATGCTCACAAGAATCTCTTCAACAGAATCGCAGCCGACATCACTTCATTCGTCTGCAGATGAAGAAGAATACCACGTCAATGCATTTGTTGGCTTATGGGACATCCTTATAGGTTCACTGCCAAGGTTTTTACGTTCTGGAAGTTGAAGTAATGTAATTTTCTCCCTGTTCCAGGATGTGCTCCTGTTGTTCCATTAATTTATTTGCCATGTACTGTACATGTAGTTTCCTGAATCTAACTCAACAAGTGTTGCTCTTGACCCTCAACCTGACAAAGCAGGAGATACAAGCAGAGCTAATCAATCTCATCCGGTCGCGGACCCAGCCAGGAAACATCACCAAGGATTTGAGGAATGCAGGGCAGAAATGGAGAAGCAATTGACCAGTGATTCAAGTGCGGGAGAAGGAAGCCGACGGGGAGGTTCTTCCAGAGCGGGAATCGCACCACGCCCGCAAAGCTGATACCTAGAGAAAACTGGACGAGTCTGATGTCCGGTTGTACCTAAAGGGTCCCGAGCGAATCGATTAGTACGGAACGAGATCGAGCGGGATGCATATATCAGCCAGGATATCCATTCAGTGAGGGGTACCGAATCTCTCAGACGGGGGCCTAGAAATGACAAGAAGTGAATTGGCGTCTTCACGTCAGAGGCTGGCAGAAGTGGACGAACGGATAGTTGATCTGTCGGGGAGGATGGAGGATGCCAGGATGCCAGTGTGCGAGTTGAGGGATCAGATTTCGGCGCTGAGAGACGAGTACAGTGAGTTGGTTGAGAAGACAGTTGGAAAGCCGGGAAGGATGCGATCGACATTGAGTTTAATAAACGACGGCGGCGGAGACAGGAAGATCTCAAGGCCAAGATTGAGAGGCTTGCCGAATCAGAAAGGCTTGAGTCGTTGTCTGCGGAGGCGTTGGAAGTCTGAACAAACAATTGCAGTAGTCGGGTGCGAAACAAGGCGGCGGGTAGTAGGTGACTGCCCCGGGCCACTGGTGAATCTCGATCAGTATGACATTAACTCTTGACAGGTACTAGTACCGAGCACGACATGGACAAAATGACGGGCAAACTGCAGGAGCTGCGAGCTGTGTTAAAGAGTGCACAACTTGAACTTGAAAATGAGCAACTTGAACAGACGACCACGGAACGGCACCTCAGGCTGGCGAAGCGACAAATGCTGTTGCATCAGAAGAACGAATGCGACCGAAATATCCATATGCATGATCTCTGTGTCTTGTCCGAAGGCGTCCGAACGAGAAACTGGGGCCCGGGACCGACTCCGAGTCGAGCTCGAGCCGGGACCGGCCCGGGGACTCCGAGTCACTCGGATTCATCACTGGCAGCTCGTCATGATCACGCACCCGAAACCGCAGTCGGATAGCGCCACGCGATCCACTCACACCCGACTCGTCGGCGGTCTCACCTGGGCCGCTGCCCAGCGAACTCCTCACCTTAGGAGGGCCGAGAACGAACCAGGGTCCCTCAGCCTTCCCTGCCAGGTGAGCGGCACCTCTCTCCCAGAGAGCGTATCATCAACCAACCTCGTTCTCTGCCAGACAAGAGTGCTACCGTTTTTTCAGTTATTTCAGCTTCCAGCCACCTCCAATCAGCTTCTGCCATTTGTCTCATGTCTTCGTTCGACGATGTCGACGACACCCTTCCCAACACACTCGCGTCGACGTCTGCATCCGAACATGTCGTGGACGAGACCGACTTCGCGTCTAACACCGTTCGCAGCCGGTGTCAGCAACTCCTCGATGATTATCGACGAGGTCGCAAACCGATACTCGTCGTCGCTATCGAACTCGCCCGAGCCATCCCCCAGTCTCAGATTGTCAGGTCCAATGGTCAGTGAGCTCTCGACTCCTATCTCGCCATACTCCATGAAGACACCATCCGCGACGATGCGGATGGGCCCACTCAGCATGGACCGTCTGGGGGAACCGGTGCCGGCTCTCCTGCTACGGTTCTCCTCTCCGGACCCGGTCATCCAGGAGGAAGCCGGGTTCTTCCTCCCGCCGGCCGAGGTTGCTCGAGTATCAACCGAGGTCGCCTACGCACGAGCTGAGCCCGCTCGAGTACGAGCCGTCCCAGAACGAAGCCTTTGGAAACAGGCCCTCGACCACGATCTCGTCCAAGACACTCACGATTTCTCCCGACCTCGCTCTCGAGCTTCGTCTCACCACCCCAAAAACCAGTCCAAGCGTCGACAGATCGATGAGGCCGCCCTACCTTGGGCCAGTCCACAAGCAGCCAATCTCCCCCTCCGCCTCGACGACATTGCCGAGAAGACTCGCGGCTTGCTCGCCTTCGTCCCTCGCGACGCTAAGACCGCGCTCGCATCCTTACTCAATTCAGCCAGCTCAGTCTCGTTCCCTGAAGGTGAATGGCTCGCCCTCCTCAAAGGCCGAGCAGTCAACTTCGACAAGGTTGCCGGTGGCTCTCACAGCGTCTCTATCAGTCCCCAAGCCACTCATAAACTCGGTGACGGGGTCGAACTCCGTCTCGGCGCCGCCGAGCTCTCCAGACACATTCAATCTGTCGAGGAGTGGCTGTACGCCTGGACCGAAACATCCAAAGCCATCATCTGGGCTTTCCCGCATCGCTGCTGCTTCGCTGACGCAGCAACTTAACAACATCTTGTTGTCATCTGCCAAGCCGACGGCCAAGTTGCCGGAATCGCTGCATCCTCCAACACGATCACAAGCCTCGACAGATGCCCCCACCCAATCCGTCACTAGCACCCCGATGATACGTCAACTCCAAGGTCAATTGCAAAAGCTCCTGTCGATCAACAAGCAGGTAGAACGAGACACCCCTGTCAGCCTCGCATCGCCGAAGACCGCGAAGAATTCAACTGATCTTCCGAGTTCCCAACCTTTACATTCCCTAAAAGCGGAGGAGACCGCCCAAGCATCATTCCATTCAGTCGACTACAGCGAACCATCATTCACCAAACCGTCACCGCCGGTTTCGTCCAAGACAGCTCAAGCACGTGCGGCGCCACATCTTCAGACTATCCAAAATGAATTTACATCCCCCGATTCTGCCTCACAAGTTGACCGATCAGCAAGCATCACAGCCGAGGTTACAATTGCCACTGCCACGAAACCGGCAACTTCGCAAGCACGTTCATATGAGGCAAGTAGTTCGCATCCCCGGTGTCCTGAGATTCAAGTGCACTCATCACAGGACAAACAGGATGGCCTCAATGTATTCCTCTCCTTTGCCCCAGTGTCAGCAATGTCTACGACAAAACCACGGGCAAGACAACGCCTGACGCCCTCGTCTTCCCCAACAAAGTCGTCATCAATGATCTTCTCTGGTTCAAACGCCACCTGCTATCGCTGAACAGATTCACAGACTGCCAGGCTGTCAACCAGATGTTGAAGTGTGGCAACGAATTTTGCGAGTACGCACGCTTGTCCTCAGCCCGGATGATGACCCCGTCATGTGGATCAAATCCGCCAATTATGCTGGAAATCTGATTGCATGGTGCTTGCGGATGAGACAATCAATTCTCTGCTCTCATCGGAACGAGCAAGTACACAGGTTTGCGATATCCCGGTATTATGATACTTACACGATCATCGTCGATACTCAAAGGCACCTCCAGACGTCCAACTGAAGATCCGTGTGGATGCTCATGATGGAAGTCTCAGGTTCTTTCGTGGATCTCACGCCAGATCTTCAAACATAATCCAGCGAACCGGCGCAACGACCTGGGCATTCCAAGCAAAGCATGCCGCTACTTCATGATTGCAGGCTAGTGGGTGCATCATATGATAATTATTACTGTAACCAGTACTGGTAATCTACTCTGACTCGGCCGAGAGTTCGTTCGAGTCACTGATCAACTCCCAAACTGACTCCGAGTCGACCGGTACCAAGTCCGAGTCAGAGTCGACTTGAAGTTCAACTCTTGGTATCTTTCTGGCATATCACACGATAGGATCTCTGGATAACTTATGCCGCGCGGCAGCGTCGCTTTCGGCGAAGACATCGACCTGTTACTTTGCACTTGTGGTCGCTCGTTTACGCAGACAAGCGCCTTGAACAAGCACAGGAATACGTGCGCCCGGTCCAAAAAACGATTCTCCACTGCCTTGGATAAAGCAAAGCGGCTATGGCCAGGGACAAAGCGGCGCCATCTCCACGCGAATGCTTCGGGTGCCTCTCGTCTTCCACCAGTTGATCCAATGCTGCCCGGACTCTCCACAGAGGTTCCTCATGAATCGTTGGACCATGTAAGCTCATTTGAAGTTCATTGACAAGTACTACACACTAATGCCGCTACGCAGGCATCGATCGACACCACCAGCCCCGCAAACATGGAAGACAGTAATTCTCACCTATCCTTGATGGAACGCAGGCCGTGGACACGGAGATCGAATCGGCGGCTTCCGCTACGATTCAGGGATCCATTACCACAACCACCAACGCATCTACCCCCCAATATCCACGGTCGACCTCATCCACCCACGCACGTGCATTCGCCGCAAACAGCCCCTACGCAAGACGATGTAGCCGTCGTAGAACCACCTGCCTCATCTCCCATCCGTCGTATTTGCCAGGTTTTCACATCAAGTCTGAACACTTTCGGATTGTTCCGACGATACAAGGCAGTGGAGCTTCCTTCGCATGATCCGGACGAGAATGCTTTGTTGGCTGATATACCAGAAGTGCAACAAAGTTGTTCGCCCTTGACTTTTACCCCGTCGAAACACTCGTTCTATCCATACCCAAATCACAGCTCTTTCCGTCTGGGCGACTGGTACTGGAGTAACGGAGCCCAAAAGTCACAGAGCAGCTTTAAGCGGCTGGTCGATATCATCACTGATCCCGATTTCAGCACTGCTGATGTGCAGAACACTGGTTGGGACAAGATCAACGTCATCCTCGGGAGCAATGACGGGGAGGAATGGGTTGATGAAGATGCTGGCTGGGTGAACTCGCCGGTTACAATTACAGTTCCATTCCAGATGCGCCGAGGGGTGACAGCGAACGGTTCGACTGGTCCCAAGGAGTTTACAATGCCGGAATTTCGGCACCGGAATCTCGTTTCTGTTATTCGTGACAAGCTGGAACACCCCACCGACGCTTCCCATTTCCATTATGAACCCTACGAACTACATTGGCGACCCAGCAATGGCACTCGCGAAGCACGCGTATATGGCGAACTTTACACGTCGCCCGCGTTCATTGATGCTAATCGCAAATTACAGGAGTCAACCCCTGAACCGGGCTGCGATTTGCCACGCATTGTTGTTGCCCTGATGTTTTGGTCAGACGGGACACAGTTGACGTGCTTCGGCGACACAAGCCTATGGCCTCTGTACCTCTTTTTTGGGAATGAGTCGAAATACCGGAGGTCAAAACCGTCCAACCACCTCTGCTGCCATGTCGCCTACTTTCAGAAGGTTTGTTTCGTCTACAACCGCTCACATTGTTTGTACTGATAGATCTTCGGGTAGCTCCCTGCCCACTTCAAGGATTTCGCAGCTCAGCAGACGGCGGGTGGTCATGCTCCCACCGAGGTATTTCTGACATTTTGTGCCCGAGAATTCATTCATGCACAGTGGGAAATCCTACTCGACGAGGAGTTTCTTGAGGCCTGGGTACACGGAATTACGGTGGAATGTTGCGATGGCATCAAGCGGCGGTTCTATCCGCGCTTCTTTACCCATTCGGCTGACTATCCCGAGAAGTTTGTTTATCTTTCAATGGCGCTGAAACTGGCTGACTTCAAGTTTGCGGCGACAGGATACTCCTTGCTGGTATCCGAAATTTAGGTTGTTGCCCTTGCCCACGGTGCCTCGTACCGCTATCTCACACCGGCAACATAGGAACAGGTCGGGATCTTGTCATCCGGAGCAATTCCGTTCGCGTTGACGATGCCAAGAGGAAGAGTGTTGTCTCCGCCACACGAAAGATTATCTACGATGGAGGCTATTCCGTAAAATGCGTGGCTGTTGAGGAGTTACTGAAATCGTCCTCCCTTGTTCCGAACAAGGTATGTTGC
>CEMM01319344.1:0-15743 GCA_900068975.1 Hygrocybe conica | reverse complement strand
GCGAGCACTTGCACAGGAGTCGTGTTGACGCGGCGGTCGGATTGGTGACGCTTGATATCCTCGTACCCATCCTTTGCGCCCGAGATTGTGAGAACGATCAGTAACGGCAGTACGACGAAACCGGGGGAAATAGTGGAGAATCTGTCGAAAAACTGTAATATAGCGATGCCGAGAAAGAAGCTAAAAAAGTGGTTCAGAAGCCACGCGGGTTTTTTTCGCAATAGGAACACTCACATGTTGGCGACTCGACGGAATTGCTCCAGTAGATTTCTCGGTAGGAATGTGATGAACGTGTATTTGGAGGTGATGACTTGTTGTAACGTAGACATGTTCTTGCTTGGGTTTCCCGTTCCAGTCAAAGTACTCTGGCGAGGGATCTTCCAAGACGTATATCGTGCGTGGTGGGCCCACTGGTCGCTTGGAGGCGAACAAGGACTCGACGTTGAACGCGGCGAGCTTATCATACCAAGCCAAGAAGCGGTTCCGAAGAGACATCAGAATGATCGTGGGTCGTGAAAGAAAAAAGGGTTGGTCGAAAAGAAAAAAGTCAAGCAGCCATGGGTGCCAGTGCAGACCTGCAATGCCGACTGAACTCAGCTGGAAATATCAGCATTGTTGGCGGACGTTAACTTTGTGGACTCACTTCATACTTCAACAAATTTCAAAGTTCTTCTGTAGCTATTCTAGTACGAAAATTGAAATCATCTCCTCATTTACCTGGCAAAGCAGATCATCAGGGTCAGATTGAATAAGAAGGTCAACCAGTGGTGGTACGACATACAGCTAAAGTCTGTCGCAATTTGCGAGAATGTCGAACCTCATATTGGTCCAGTCGCTGGCATTGTCCCAGAACCCCAAGCATTCCCCCTTGCTGCCTACGTGGATTGTCCACCGCCCGATCTCTAGCAAAAATCCCCGCGCTGTAAAATGAGGGCGACGGTCCGATCGAGAAGAGTGTAGGCCAGTGCTATTTGCAACAAGTAAACGAAAAGTCGTTATGAAAAAGTGAATACGTACCAAATTACCCATGTTGCGGGCAAAATTCCAGGATCTTTGCGTGTGGACAACGCCCTCAGCAGGCAATCCTTCGCTTGTAATCGAGCGTGCCGCTGTATCGGATAAAGATGGCGAAGAATGTAGACTGAAGACATGGTGGTGAAGGAGAAAGCGTGAATGGGTTACAGGATAGCAGTAGAAAGTATGTCGAGTGGAATTGGAATGGTGAAATCGTTCAGATGATATATTACAAGCACGTCTGACGCCAATTAATTACTTGTATTGTCCCGTTCGGGTGCAGACCCAATTCAGTTCACGGAATATTCTATGAATACGCGACCACTGTAACGGAACCAGATGGTACAAAAGCAGAGAAACTCGATGGGTTTACGCATAATGGGTGAGCGAAGGGTATAAGACAACGGATTCTAGACTGAAAAATGGGATAATCGTTAAACATTCTTGGACGTCGGGATCGCGAGGCTCCTGGTGTCGACAGGGCTGGGGAAACAAACGGGCTCTGGATGGCATCTGGAAAAGGGGGGATGGCGTTGGCGGGACGAGGACGTCGATAGAGTTCCGAGAGCGAGCTGAAGGGGCTGGAGGACAAGATGTACGTCGGGATCGGTTGGATGGCGAGAAGGGTGTCGCTAGGGCAGGGGGAACAACCGGTGTCGATGGGGTGTGGATGGTGTTGGCAGGGCGAGGGTCACCACCTGGAGGTCGCGTCAGGAAACGTCCACCATGCGCAACAAATCTTTTTACCAGATTATGGTTTACAATCACCTTGGCCGAGCGACATGCGCGACAGCCTGAAGCCAACCACCAGCCTCCAACTCATCCCGCAACTCCTCACATAGCACATGAAAAAGAACGACCGGCGTTCCCCGATCATCCTGCGCCTTTGACATAACGTTGTGACAGCAACTACCACTTCATAGCCTTTCTGAACCAACCAAACATACCGTCTGATATTGTACCGTGGGCCTATACACCGTTTATGGCGCTGCCATTCAAGATGGATAGCGTAGTTCACATTTTTTCGTGACGAGAGGGGAACGATTCAACGTCTGAAGATGCGGGAATAAAGCACCAGTAAACAAGGCGACTCCGACAACAGTGCAAGGGAAAGAAATTTTCCGCTCACTTTCTCATTGCAGACTTTGGAACGTCTTAGATTTCAAGAATCACTTTACCAGATTTCTGGGACTCTGCTGTTCGAGTTGGACTTGGTGACGACAATGGCGTAGGTCAATATCTTTCTTTCTTGTTATCCATTCACCCGAGATCGAATTTTGCGGTAGCCTTGCACCATACTAATCGACAAATCGCCAATACATCAAGCATCCGGGATACCCAAACGCCGCCTACTACACGACACTCCACAGGATCCTACCAAACAACCACGAGCGACCGCGGCTTACGTTTGGAAGCCCTTCCTCTGTGCCCGGTTGGTTGATAGTCATCTGTGGCCCTCTCCGAACAGTTCAACCACCACCAAGTCGGCTTCTGAGACATTAGGTCCTATTTTTTTGTCATGTTAAGGAAGCCTCATGTGAGCAGTTACACTATGAGACGAATCTAAGGGCCCTGGAAGGCAATCTAAAATCACAAGTCCCCGCCGACGAGCATTCCATGTGTGGCCCCCTCCAATGCCTCACAAACGTCGTCTTACCTACTTAAAGCGCCGTTATCGCAAGTCAGCAGTCGAATCAAATTATCAGCGTAACTTGGAGGCCGCAATAGGGAAATTGAGGTTGGGTGGGCTGTTGTAAAGTGGGACGCCGAGGTGGGAGCACGACTGATGGATTCCGGTTGTGGTTGGTTAGGTTATGGGGCTGTGGGAATGAGTTGGTGGCAGGCCCGAGCCCAACATCGGGAATTAGAAACCTCCCTGGTCAGTCAGTACGTGTACCTTCAAGTTGGTCAAAACTCACCATTGTCGGCGGCAGTTCCGACTCAACGGAAGTGGTCTCCCCCTCAATGAGGGCATTGCCTGAGGCTGGTCTCATGGAAACCTTGAGCCTTGCCGTTACAGCCCAACTGTCTCAATGGCGGGGCTGATGCGCGACGACTCGGGAGGGGCCGGCGCACCTCCCTCAATTGTCCAACAAAGGTGAAAAAGCATTCACAAGTCCAAACACCGCTCTTTTGGATTGTACAAGACCGGCAAATGCCGCCCATAAATAATGCACGTGCCAGTGCGTTTCAAGCTGACTGAACGAACGGAACGAAGGGAACGAACTTCAGCAGTCAAGTGCACGCAACCTGAATTTGATCGTTCGGACGACAGATTTCAATTCATCATACAACGAACTCGATATAATGTCCTCCATGGCAGACGTGAATATCTCCCAGCCATGGATCAGAAACGTGAATTGGAACTTGACGACGCCCGCTACACTGGCAGCGCATGGAAGAATCTCCGGCCCAACTCTACTTCGTTCTGGGCACCTTATGCAACCTGGGGACCAGGAGTTCCATCTCTTCCTGATCCTGCATGTGTTTTCGGGAGCCATCGGGAATGCCGACAACCTGCACAACCGCAATATCGGTCACCGGCCAGCGGTTGCGATCGAGGAGAGAGCTACGGATGGTGTTCACCAGCGAGTAGGAATCCGCCAATTGTTGAGTCCGCAAAGATCGGTGTTTCTGTAGAAAACTTTTAAGCTCCGAGCCTTCATCCATATCCTTTTCTGGTTCGTTCTCGTAGCGGACAGCGAAGATCAAAGCGAGTCGACGGAAGAGATCGTCGAGGCAAGGGCGGTCCGTGAATTTCACTTTGTGTGGTGCACCCGTTTGAGAGACGAGAGCATGATCTTTGAGTCTCCCGCCACTAATTCCATCACCGGTGGCGAACGTCTCGTCGAACAATTGGAGGGTTGTACCAAGGCTCGCAGGTGACTCGCTGTTATCAGTGAAACGCAACGACAACCATAGCAAGACCCATAGAAAGGATTCGCGGTCGTCTTCGAGACCATGTACATGTTTGCGATCGGAGAGTAGTTTGCCTGAAACAAATTGCCAGGTCCCCTATCACAAAATCAAGAAAACCGAAATACGCAGAAGGATGAGTAGGCACTGACCGTTCGTCCTGGCCGCCGTACGGTTAACTCCGTGTCATTCACTCCTACAGATTGATCCCAATCGATGAGGATCCCTTCTCCATTTTCGCCCAACATGATGTTGCCGACACTAACATCACGATGTAAAATGTGGGCCTTGGAAAACGCGTCGTGGTGAGCTGTGAGGGCGCTTTGAATACACGGCAAGGAAACATTAGAATCTCTCTTACCTTCCATGGCATCGGCTACAGCATTCACATATTCCCACGAAGAACGAAACGATAGCAAATCACGGAAAACTGTGCTTAGAACCATCCTATAGTGTCTGTAGCGCGGGATATTGTTGAGGCCGTTCTTCACATCTTTATTAGTAGTAAGGATCCGAGGCATGGAGGGTGCGAGAGTATGGTGGTCGCTGACATCGCCTCCACAATCAAATGATGCTATATGGCGGACGTTGTGCTTCTTCAGCTTCACGTAAATGTCACCTTCTTTCTCCATGCCTGGTGCATCGATCCTCCAATAATCCTTCAGGAAAACCGTTTTTCCATTGTCGAGATCATAAGCGAGAAAAGCCCGAGTGGCCCTCCCGAAAGGAGATCGCGATACGTATTCGGGGTACGAGATCAGGTAGGATCCCGATTGTGTTGCACCAGAGTCTCGGGGGACCATCAACTTCAAGAATCTGTCGGCTTGCGACCTCAAATGCCTCATGCCCAGCGTCACTTCAGCCTCACTTGCACGTGAGACCGACTCATCAGAACCTCGATGATGGAGTGAGTTGTAGCTCCTGAGGAATCGCGTTAGATAATGGCCCTCCTCCACGTAGTTGAAACGGCGGGAGACGATAGCAGATGCTCGGTCCCAGCGAATGAACCTGGCAAAGCTGCCACAGATCAATAAGGAGAAAATGTGTGTACGGAATTGCGTTCCAAGCTGCGCAGCTGCGTATGAAGCGATTTGGCCTCTCGTAAGTTGGCTGCATTGTGCGATATGTTCGAAGAAGGTTTTTCCACCCCGGATCGAGGATTTATCCGGGTCTTCATCTCGAAAGCCGTCGTCCTCTTGTTTGTGCTTGAATTCTACCCAGAATTCCATAGCTGAGAAATCGGTGATTCGGCCTGGCTTGTATTTGGAGTCATATACGCCGATGTCTGGCTTGAGTCCTTGACATGCCATATCAGGATTGTTTGACGTGTTCACGAAGAACAGGTCGGGTGCAAGCGGTTTCGCGGCCTCGATCTGTGAGGATTTCAATTGCACGAACGATGGAAATACAAGATCGTGAAATATTACTCACGAATGGCTCGTACATCCCGGCCTCCGACATTGCGAGCGACATTTGGTTGAACCTAACTGCAAGATCGGGCGCGTCTCCAGCGCCAGCCTGAGGTGGCAGAAAGGTGTTGAGGAAGTATTCACAAGGCACGGGGCCCACGAAGTGACCTGCGGTCTCTGCAGCAAGTCGAAGACGATACGCCTTGTCCTGATCAGGGACAACGGAGGAATAAGGGAGGTCGCCTGAGATCTTGTTCGATATCGGCGTGCTAAAGGGACGTAACGTCGTATTTGGAGGGGGAGTGCGGGTGCCGCCCCGGATGATATTATCATCCAGGGCGAAACTGTCAACATGGACAGAGGGAACCGGCGCGACAGAAGTGGTGGCTTGCAGAGGAGAGGTGCTTGATTGCGACGACATGGAGTATCTTATCGGGATGCAAGAATCAACATGTCCAAAAACGGCAGTGCTTCCGAGCGTGTGGTCCGTGCAAAATCAACTCTCTCAACACTGGCATTTGTTGGTTATCGGACCTCACGGAATCAGACAATCTTTGCAGACAATCGGCAAGACTTTATTGGGCGAAATTAATATATGGTTACGAATGAAGTCAAAGGTTGATAACTTAGCGTCCCCATCCACTGGTCCCACCACCGCCGCAGCTATTTAAACGTTCAAGACCATGACCGGGATTGTAGCACAAACTTAAATAAAGAATAAATAAAAAGTCTGCCTGTGAACAATTTTTGGCTAGTTGCCGTCGTAGTGATTGACCCCGAAGAAGTCGATGTCGGGATAGATGAATGCTCCGCTGCTCTGGGCAGCGCCAGATTGCTCGTTAGCCGAGAGCATGGGTCGGGGGGTGTCGTGCACTGTGGGCTGGGATGGCCCCATGTCGATGTCTGAGATATATTGTCCTGTATTCGTTACTTGTCGAGTCACGGTCCGAGTCAAAAGAGTTCGGTTTCGCTTACCGTTCTGCATGATTCGAGGGCCCCCGATGGCGTCGGTGGGGGTGTGCGTATTTACAGGGATCTGCGGGTGGGCGATGGGTTGCCTATAACCATAAGTTCCTCTGTGAGCCTGCGTAAGGGGCATCGAGGCAGCCTGATACTCAGGCTGGTTGCCGACATAGTGGCCTGTGTTCATTATGAGTTAAAAGATGTTCACGAAGCGTCAGGTCGTACTTACTAGTGCGGTCGAAGGCCTCGCCAACAGCGATGTTGGCGTCGCTGGGGAACTGTGCCGCCAGAGATGCATCGGCTCCGAGGCCGAGTCGGTCACCATAATTGTTGGCGCGAGGGAGGTATCGGGGGGGACGTTCCTCGAATTTGCGATGCACATACGTCTTGTAGAGATCATCCAGGAAAGCTTGAATCGGGAAGAAATCAGAGTCATGTATATGTATTCCTGTGTTTCAAAAAAAGTCAATGATAGTCAAAAATAGTTGTAAGTCGCACTTGCCATATTCGCTGGCTAGCTTGTAGAATGTATCCAAGTCGTTGATAGCATCCCGAACATTAGCCAAACACCTTGTGTACTCAATAGCATTTAAGTGAAGACGGAGAAGTGCGGTGCGTCCTGTGATTACAGTAATAAACGATGTCAGACTTGGAGAGAGAGATGGGCAACCGATTTGCTGCGACTTACCATGACTTTGCGACGGCCTTTGGTTTCGCATGATTGTTTCGTTCTGCGCGCGGTCGCGATGAGCGGACGATAAGACGCCGGGGATCTGAGTCTGCTCGGGCAGCATCGCAGTCACGGTGAAGTGTGAGGTAGCTTGTGGCTCGGGAGCATATTGATAATCCATCGTACGAGGTGCGGGGAGCGGGTTGTCAGAGGAATAAGGTCCGAGAAGGATTGGCCGTACTGGGGGTTCAAAAAATGAGGGCGGACTTTATGTATGCGTTGTAAAGGGTTGGGAGATCTGACCGATCTCGGCGTCTTGCTTCCCTCTGCAAAAAAAATTCAATGGACTGAGATCCCTCAACAACCGATCATTACGACGGGACAGTCACCTGCTTCCCTCTGCTTCCCTCTAACCAAAACTCAATGGACTGAGATCGGACTGAGATCTCTCAACAACCGATTATTACGATGGGACAGTCACATGACTTTCCATTTTCGTCACTCTCTTTATGCGTTAGATGGCGTCAGATTGTCGGAAGCGAGCACACGTTTTTTTTCTTGTTCCTTTTATTTGACTCTCCGACATCAGTCACTTCATGACCAGTCCCATCCCCACGGTCTCATCGGCCTCGTCGTCCTCTGCTCCTACCGACCAAATCCCCCTCTCCATTTTCCCACCGTCTGCTTTCACCCCTCCAAACTCGTCGTCTGCTCCGTATTCAACCATCCCGCTCAGCAAAAATGAAGCGTTGCAATTCCTGCATGACTCGACCGATTGGGTAGCTGAACTGTGCAAGAAACCATTGTTCAAAGTATGCATCTTTATTGCAACGCCACCCCTAATAATTTATCATTTTTTTTGCCAGGGACTCCCCATCCAGGTCTCGAGTGAGAACGAGTTGTCCAATAAGGTGGCAACTCTGCTGGCGCTCGCTTACGAGACGAGAGATCTCCACCTCGCAGAACTCTTCACATTGGAAAGACAATACCGTCGCGAGATGCTAATACTCGAAATGATGAAACATACATTGATGGACGCTCGTGCCACGATCTTTTCGGATTACACCGATTTGGACGACGTCAAGGTCGTCCTCAACCAGAGAGGCTTCGCCGAACATGTTCGTCAATACACGACGACTCGTGACCCCCCGATGGGCTGCAGTGCGCCTCCTTCTGATATCACTTTTGTCTACAAGTCTCGCGGTAAATGCCTACTCTTTCACCTGCTGCAGACAACCAACCTTTCGTCAATTAGCAGAAGCACCTCCCGCCGATGGACCACAACTCGTCGCACCGGTCTGAAAGAATCTTGGACTGTCCAATGAGGACGCGTGTTGCGTACGGTGTTCCATCCCTTGATTTATCTTTATTCTCCGTAATTTCCTGTGCCAAACTTTTTCAGAGATATCGTTTGGACCGTCTGGAGTGACTATTTATATGTACTGTATGTACTGTACTGTACATTCACTAATGATTGATTGAACGGCGACTTCGAATCTGGCTGTCGGCAGCAGACGGAAGGACGAACTTGAACTTTTGAACCTCGGGCCAGCTTCGCCCCGTTCCGCCCATGACGCTTGCCCGCCCTTTGCAGAAGCAATCTCCGGTACCTCTCGGTGGCCCAGTTTTCACAAATGGCGCCGTAAATCCCATCTATTTCAGCGACGGTTCCGGCAATTCCGATCCCTCTCGCTCGCGCAATGTGAAACAACCCGCCTTGTACACGTCACGGTGCTCTGCGCGTACTACTGGTATAATTACGGGTCCCCGCGCCCTAATCATGAGCTTCGCCAACTCGCTACATGGTCGGGTGGGGAATGCCAGTTCGACTGCGCTAATTCTCCGTCATTCAACGCCTTACCGCACGTGCATTGTTCTGCAGAAAATCTTTGCTCTCAACTCTGAGGGCAATCCGCAAGGCTAGGGTCACTCAAGGTGATATTCGTCTTGCCAACCTCTGCGTCAATCAAGATGGCGAGGCGTCTATCATTGATTTCGGTCACTCCAAGACGGGCCCGTGCAGGGATGGACCGCGAAATCGTCGAACTCTGCGGACTTCTCAATATCCAAGATACGCCTGAGGCACCGCTGAAGGTTACAGCTAGACGCAGTGCGAGGACCAAAAAAGCTGGCCTGCAACATCGGACTGCTGCTATTCCGCTCGCATCTTCTTTCAAAGCGCCATGCAAAACGTCGATATGGTATGCGTTCTGGCGGTAAATCTGGCAAAAATTGCTGACCTGTTGGACTCCGTGCCAAAGTCCAAGTTGTTTTTTTTGTTCCTCACCAAGTTCCTCCAAGGCGTTGTAATTTGGGGACCTCTCGGACGGTTAGAAAGTTTATATTGTCGGTCTACCTTGTATCCCTCCAGCACCAAACTATTCAACGTCCCCATGACCCTCTGAGTGCTTCCGGTGTGAACTTGAGTTCGAACTTGGGGACAAGATGTATCGCGGTCTCAAATGATTAACGCGATGACCAGGTTGGTCACGGCGTTTCCATTTCAAGTTCCATCAATGTGATGGTCAATTACTAAGGATTTTTTAATTTTGAAGGAAGCTTCTAAAATAAAGAAAAGACGCGACCGCAAAGCATAAAGCGATCAAGGAGGGCGCCTCTCCCATCACACAATACACCCGCAGTGATCAACGTCGTACATGATCGAATGGGAAGTCTAGTTCTAACTAACGTGATTACAGTATCTGGGAACATAAAAAAAGTCTGGCAAGAGAAAGGTTCGCTACACTTAATGAGTAGGGAAGAATTAAGGAGATGAACGACAGACCTCTGATATAGAAGGGATCGCTGGCAGGCAGCGTATCGAGTCGTCAAAGAATGTGCTCGGCCTGCAAAGATAATAAGGGGGCTGTTGGAATGAGGGCCATTGAACCCACTCACCTTGCCATTGTTTCCAACGATAAGAGATACCGTGTTACTGTTCCCAACAAAACTGCGAGCGGCTCGCCGCGGCCAATCGCGGATGATAGGAAAAGACCTACACCTCCGACGCGTGGGCGCGTCGTAAAAAAATCAGTGAGAAAGCGACCACACGTTGCGAGGGCACTTGCCTCTATGTTGATGGGAAAGCGCGATGCGGCGCCCGCCGAAGGAGGCACCGCCAGGATCAGGCGTGCGTGGTCTGGCCGTCTGGTCCTGCTAAAATCCGAACGAGGGCCATGATAAACCCTGATCAGAAGATACGGAACGCGTCGCCCCCGTGCGGTGTGGCCAGTACCGCACGATGGAGATGCATTGCGGGTGAAGAAGAAAACCACCAGTCAGCCCAATATATATGGGGGATCACATGATCACAATCATACTGTTCTCACGCACGGGCCCTCCGGTGATGTCCACTCACTGGCACTGAGTAGACGGGTGTGCTTGGTTTGGTGTGCAATGAGATGACGACAATCTGGTACGCCCGTAGTGAGCATAATAGTAAGCAATGAAGTTGGCACCATGACCAGGCACTCTATCTCGAACGTACACATGCGATCGGAATCGACCCCGTTCTGTTCTCTGCCAGCGGATAAGAACGAAAGCTATTTGAACGTGAAGGACTGAGATGACATAGACAGCAGGAATGGACTTGGAGGTCACTAGCACTTCGGCGCGACTTTGCCCTCGGTGGTGCTCAACTCATATGGTATCTGCTCGAGTCGGACACTGGGTTTGAAATTGATGGCGCAAATATGACATCAACAAGCTTGAGAAAACGTGCGACGACGTGAATATTGGAGCTGCGCTACCGGCCCACGGCATGCAGACGGCCCGGGAGATCCGTTTCCTATTCGGTGAGCCGATCTCCCGCATCTTGTTTCTTTTGAAGTTGTTTCCGCCTTGCTGTGTACAAAATTGGTGAAGTTTATTAGTCTTCTCGATCCAGTAATGCCAGTGCTGAAGTCCGAGTCACAGCCCGCCCACTCGGCCCGAGTACAAGTGCAAGCTCAACTTGGAGCTACAGTATGGTACGCAGGTCGGATTTCATGGTATTTTCGACTGGCAAGCGCCATCTCCTTTATTACGGACCTCAGCCTCGGCCCGGGGAACTCATCACAAACATTTCAAGGCCGTGAACATTTCAAGGCCGTGAACATTTCAAGGCCGTGACTCCGATGCCTGGCGCCATCGCATACACCATCCCCCGTCTTTGTGGGGCATTACTCGCAAAGCGACTGGCGTCACGGTATAGAAGGTGCCAGCGAGGCTTTTTCAGGTGAGCTTATTTATCCGACTCGAGGAGACATGGATGCTTGCTTACAGGCCGGTCTTAGCTTGAAGCGAGTTACGGAGGCTCTCTCTTCCTCGGTATGACATGGGTTGTCTCGTTGTGGTGAGGATGAGTCACAAACCCTCGCAAGTCAGTTCTTCCACACCTGTGATGGTGAAGCTCACTGCCGATGTACTGTATCCTCTGCTGAAATCTATCTGCTTCACCGGTTACAACTACTACACGGTTGAGGATCATCTCCATACGTTAATCGACCAACCCAGTCCTCTCGGCACGGCGTCTGTACCTGGAATTGCCAGTTGGCGTTCGCCTCCGATCTTCACACTCACACCCGAAAACGTTGTGTCACCGGTACCGTGACTATAACACAGCATCATTATGATGGCACCGGCTGCTTGTTCCGTTACGGTCGTCTAGACAGACTTCAAGCTGTGAACTCCGGATTACGGCGCACCACAATCGAGATATTTATTTTACCATAGCGTATGTCGCGTCACAGTCACGTGATAATTTGACGTTGGTTCAAATCTCCATGTCCGCTGACACCAGAGGCCGTGCCGCTAATGCGGATGAAACTGCGCCGTCACTGGAAGGGTAAGACAGCGCCTCTTGTCCAACGTACAAGTGATGATTGATAATTTTACATAGGACAGAATTCAGCAAATATCTGTGGGAAAATTTGGCGAATGTCCTGATGTCCATGACATCCATCTATGAGCAGCGTGGTGCTCGGAAGCCAGCCTCTCGGATAATTATCAATGCTAGGATTCGGTATGTTTGCCCAAGCATCACGCCAAAATTTGTCAAGTAACTTTTCACAGGAGGAGAATCATGTCTCTTCGTGCCGCTCTCCCTCAGCCAACCACAGCGGGGGCCCCTGTGACAGTGAGCGAGTTGCAGCGGATTACTTATACTGCAGCAGCTGCAATCTTAAATCCCAGTGGGCCAATTTTTCCGTCGATTCAGTGCGACACTGACGTAATCACAAAAAGTTGTGGTAGACGTTGACGTAAAGAGATTGGCAAGTCGTGTCAAAAATCGACTTGACCTAGAGTCAAAGGAGGAGGACGAGGAGCTGGCCAAATTCTTTAGATGCAAGCTCAGTCTCGAGAATCGGCGCATCGAGATTCCGACAGTTTTCGTCGATCACTGGGATAATATTATAGCATGGCACTTACCAGACATCATCTCCCCCGCACGGGTGGTAAGTTCCGTTTCGCTAGAGCCGATAATGTATCTTACGAATTACAGGAGGAAGTGAATATCGCTACGGAACAGATAAGCAATCTGATGAGTGACAGCCAATCCAAGGCACAGGCGAAGGCTCAGTGGTCAAAAACAAAAAAAATCAATTGGCGATCCGATCCGGCGTATTTTAGGGCTCCGGAGGTCCCACGATTTGTTCCAGGCAGCATCAATCTTTCCCCAGGTTGGTTTGCTCAGGGCCACGAGGTACGAATGTTTACGATGTAATACCTTCCACCATTATTCATGTCCCGGGTTTTATTAGAGACTTTCGGATCCGATTATTCCTTCTACCATGTTTCGTGAAGAATCTGCGCTGCTTTGGTTGAAACGAATGCAACCATCCAACGTCTTATTCAATGCCATCTTGGCTCTCACGCACCGGCCGCTCTATCTCGCTGGCCACGAAGCAATATCCAAAGTCAAACAGCCAGAGGATCTCGGCATCAAAATCGACACTCACGAGCACGTTGATTCCTGGAATTCTGCCTTTACGGGCATCTCAGTCATCGCAAATAGGGTTACGCCAAGACACCGCGATTCTGGAGGATCATTCCCGTGGTACGACCTGTTATTCAGCGCAGGCGCACATCGAGGCGCATATCTTGGCCTAGATGACATTGGTGCGGAACTTTCGTATAATCCAGGTACTGCGGTTGCTGTGTGTGGAAGAGTATTCAGTCATTCGTTGCCCGAGTGGCTGGATGGCGAGAGGATCTGTATTGCCTCTTTCATGCGAAACATGGTGCACGATCGTCTCAAGGTTTATCACCCCGAGTGGTCTACGAAGGCGCAATACCTTCACTACATGAACACGAATTTCGTACGCAAGCAGGGATGGGGCAAAAAGAGATCTAGTACCGACCATCAGAAGCGGAATGTCCGCCGAAAACGTAGCTAGTCACTGTCATTGATTACAACGATCGGAAGCGTTTTGCCTGTGCCCGTGCCAGCGCGGTTTATCCGGGCCGAGTCAGCGACCGGCCTTTGCCGGTCTGATCTCGCTCAAAGGGACTTTGTTGATATGTATTTACACCTTCGCCTTCAAGTCTCGACGACGACTCACCACCTGCGAGATGGCCGGCCCCGTTGGAATCAGACGGCGACTACCGCTGAACGCGAATGTTAGTGATACTTGGATGGGCCCACAGGTTCGTCAAGCTATCGATCAGATCGCATTTACTGATGCTGTGCACTGGCAGAAGACGATCAACATGATCCCGACCAGCGTCCCCTCTGCCAGCTCAGTACGGACTCCCCTGCGTCGTCGATATTCATTGTATCCCGTCTCGTGTCAACGACCTCGCAGATGTCAAGGCCGTTGTCCAGCGACTTCAAGTTTGGTGCGTTTCTTGTCCTCACTGGCATCTGCCGCCGAACGTTCTTGATGTCTTTGTGCCTCCTTTTATCAGACTGGAGCACATCAAGCAGGGGTCCTACCTCACATACCCCTGCCCATTCATTACAGTCGGTGAGCGGGCACGAGGGGCAGGGTGAGGGCGGAGGGCGGGTGAGGGACGGATTGGGGAGATCGGGTGTACGATTGGAAGCTCAGTCAATCGATGATCGATGAATCAGTCGGAGAGCACAGGAGGCGTGGGTGGAGGGTGTGGCGATGTGTAGGCCGACAGTAACCGATACAGTTGACGCATAGACGACGGTGACGGTGAAAGTGGGAGTGATCTATCCTTGTCCCTGTCCCGTGCAGCGTTTCGTCGGTGCTACGTAGTCCAGCATATCGGGTATTGCGTCGCGATCGCTGTGTAATTTTGCAGATTGTCCCCGCTGAGCGTCCGTGCCCCTGCGTGTGCCGGGAAATGCAGGACATGGCGGTGCACCATCTTACCCGCTCGCAAGCAAGCATTCACATCATGCGTGTGAGTCCCCTTTTCCGATCTGATCGAGATGTGCATTGAGGACAACGTGTCCTGACCGCAGGCTGATTGCCAGTGGTTCTTTGGCCTGACCACTTTCCGAAATCGCGCGACGTTGAGTGTGAGGTCGATCACGACGAATTTCCGGTGTCTTGGAGATGCAATCCGGTTTTTATCCGCCGCCTCCAGCAACTTTGGAACCTTCGCACTGCTGCTTTGAATGATTTCCGCGATTTCCTCCCAAAGTCGATACGTCACCGTTCGCTGCGCATTTGGCGTGTTTGTCGGCCTCCTCGTTTTCTGCCACACCGCCGTGTCCTGGTATCCAATTGATCGTGACCTTCGCCCTCTTGTGTCTCTTCGGTATCTTGTGTTGGCGTTGGACCACGTCGATGATGTGCCAGTGTCGTATCGACCCTGGTGCGTCTGTTCCTGTCGTCGATATCGCCGCCTGACAATCTGAGCAGGTCGACACCTCCTTCACCTTCAAGTTCTCGCCTTTTCTCCGAATCCATCGCCAACGCAAGTCCAACGACCTCTCCCTTCAATACCTCACGGCGCTTCACCTTCCCGATCTTCAGCCCGCTCCCCTTCCCACCTTATGTAGAGATTGGTCATCGACTTATGTTTTCGTGCGTCGGATGCGGCAACTAGAGCACACCATCGACGGCGGGCCATAATGGGTCTTGCGTCGCGAACAAGATGACCCTTCTAGAACCTCGAATTAGACAGACCTTCCCGAGACGTTAAAGAGTAACTTGAAGTAGCAAATATGCGTTGTCCTTTTGAACGTTCGTCACGTCAAGTTGGTAGCGTACACACAACAACTCCGTACTAGTACAAGCCAGATGATTGTTCATCGGGATTGGATTACGCCTCGCAATCCTCCTCGCAATCCTCCCATTCGTCAGACGAAGCAGCTTCGGGGAGATAATGTAAGTCGTTATCGTCGTATAATCTCTTGGTACTGAACACTGACATCGGGAAGGCGAAGCCGTACGTCGGGGTTGGAACGTTTCCAAGTTGTCTGGTAGATACCGAGACAGATAGTCTCTCTCACGGCGCGAGATATGCCATAAATCTCGATATTCGGTCATTTGCTCGCGCAACCAGGTTACATCCCGGTTTTTACTTTCGAGCTCCTGCGTTAACTTCGTGACAGTTGCCTCCAGTTCCTTTATTTTGGCTTTCAAATCGGGTCCTTGCGGAGTGCTGGATGCAACTGGGTGTGACTGTCATCATTTCAGCGGTACAATTTTTTTCCAAAACGCACCGCTGAGTTGTCTGATCAAACATTAGCAAAGTGCGCACATGGATACTGTGACAACGTATCACACACCGAATTCTCAGTCTTCGTTTCCGTTGCATTATCTGCAGAATGCGCGCCTTGGACGGGGGTGAACTGCCAGCCATAGCTGCTT
>CEMM01319323.1:0-19033 GCA_900068975.1 Hygrocybe conica | reverse complement strand
CTCTACCACTCTACCACTCTACCACTCTACTCCACTACCCTACCACCCTTCCATTACCACTGCACTACCTCTTCTATGGACACAATAACTGGTAATCATATGTTTTTGTAATGCAACACACATACCATTGCAAATTGGTGCTCAAGTGAGAAGGGGGTGTTGTTAACAAAGAGACAATATACTCCTTCCTATTATGTAAAGAGGTAAACATGAGTAAATATACTTGCGGTTATCACACAAGATAGACTGCCAACAATGTTATTCTACTGACAACAACCCTAGGCTGTCCTTGATAATAATAATCATGGTGGTGTGCTGTGTGTGCATTGTTATTGGACCTTATCTCACATCAAGAATGTTAACAATTTATTGTGACAGAGATTGTGACAGAGAGAGTGACTGTGTAAGATAACTAAGGGCAAATGATGCCGCATGACATTGGGTTGTACCATGTGAAGCAGAGAGGAGAGGGCTGACTGTTGAGGTAATTTGGATGCCAGGACCCCTGACAGTCTGAGAAGCTGTGGTATTGGGTGGTATCATATACAATACCACAGTATCCCACAGAAGCCAGCTGAGAGGAAGTGGTCAGGGAGTGGTAGATCGGTGGGCAAATGCCCACATTCCCATACCACTGACCACAGGGTAGCATCATAGCAGTTAGCTTGAACAGCAAAACTAAATTAACATACCTAAGTGCAGGCTGGAGGGGGGTGCCTGAAGTGTTGCTCATCTGCCTGACGTCTGCTGCATTCTTCTCATGCTGTAGGTAGTCATAGAATTCCCGGATCATATGGTGGCGGTTGTCGGAGTCTTGATGGATCAGACCGTGGCGGACAAATCGCTGTGGAACATCCTTAGATCAGTAACAGTCAATCAGAGACTTAAGATTGGGACGGACTCGGCACTGCGAAAAATGAGGTTCCACTGTGAGTTCATACTATCCCTCAAGAGAAGCAATGATAATCCTTCGTCGGGACAACGTTTGGATGGAGAGAGTCACTTGGCAGGGTCAACGAGATCCTAGTACATGTACAAATCATAATATGCAAGAAATCAGCACCTAAAATTTGTAAGACTGAGATCGTGATCAAGTTTAGAGATGCATACCAAAGCCTATTCCACTAGATCAACCCATCGTACGCCTCATCACATTGGTACACGTGGTACGTCCAACCATAGCCGTTCACAAATTCTAGATGAACAGTAATGTGGCCCCGCTGATCGGGATCGTTGGCGCTTTCACCGTGCCACCCAGTGGGCCTGGAAATTCAGTAAGTGATAGTCATGGAGGGACCAGAATTACAAGACATACCTGACGTCCACCTGCAAGATTTGATCCCACCTCAAACAGTACAACTCGAGGTGGCGAAGTATTCTTTCTTCTGCGAAGTCCCGCTTGTCGCGTTTCTTCCGGTTCGAGTATAATCCGTTCCATTTGATCTCGAGCGACATGATCTTGTGGAAAAATAGAGCAGAGTGAACAGAGATACTGCTGTAGAACCGAGGAGGACTTACTCTCAGTGCTGGTATGAGAGAAAATTCGATTACCGAACAACTGTGTCTTCTTCTGGTCGCGCTCGGTGACGGACGAATAGGAAAGACAAACTGGGCTCTCTTAGGTTGCAAGGAGGCGGCGGCAGGTTGGAAGACGCTAAATTGCTGCAGACATCTCATCGTGATCACCAACATTGGATTGTCCATCATGCCCGCCAGAATACGACGCCTCTGTGCCGTCCAGTGTAAATATGTCCAATTGCAAGACCCCAGCGATGTCACGGTTTACAAATCTGATGAGTGGTCAATCATAGAAAGCATGGCAGCAAGCATGTACGCACCCATCAGGATATTTTCGCCACGATGTGTGGCGCAGGGTGTGGCGTTTGGTGTTGATGGCTGGAGGGGTTGTGATTGATCATCGGCCAGCGAGTGGAGGAATGCGGAAACGCTCACCTTCTCTTCTTCAGACGACGGAGGCGAAAAAGTAGTATCGGATGCTTGTTCTATTAGCGACAAGTGCGTTAGCGTGTATTGATCATATTCATAAATGGTGTGCGTACTTGCCAATGACAGGGAACGTTGCGTCTTCGAATGCACGAGCTCCCGAATAAGCGGCTATATCGTCTCACGGTTGGTGAGTCGTAAAGTTATCGTGGTCTGGACGATTTGATGTGCAATGGGGAAAGAAGGTGGGTTATGAGGGCCGCCGTGCTTGATTATATATTGATCGCCGTGCACCACGCTGAACGCACAAATTCAGATATTTAACTCGGGACCGTCAGTCTTCTACATGTTGGCGCAGCGGTATAGTTCATAATAATCCCAATCTCAGAGCGCCCGCTGGATACGAGAGGATACAGCAACGGCCCCGAAATTTGACATAAGATCGACAGCTGGAGAAGCCCAAACGCGGTAAACCAGAGAAGGGTGACAAGATAGGTACATAAGAACAATTTTTTGGATTAGGTTTGCGTCTTTGTTGGCAGCATTTTGCAAATCCCAGTAGACGAGGAAAACGGCGAAATGCGTGGTGAATAATAGAGGGACGTATTGTTCGAATAGTGCCACGCCAAGCTCGCGCAATGGGTTTGAAACGAATTTGGAAAATACGACAGGATTCACAAAAGACAACCGACATTTGCGTGACGAGATCTCAATTGGGCCATATCTCAACGCGAAGAGACAGAACAGCGTTCTCCAAGTATACAATGGTGTTCAGGTCTTGACATCCTCTACATCGGAGTTCTCATCGATGTCCGATGCTCCCAGATTATCCAAAACGTCATCATCATGGACATCAAGAGAGTACTCAAGATTCAATGCTGCTTCATCCTCACCAGCGGAGCCTGACGGATTCGGAGCAGCAATTTGAGGTTCTGGATCTCCTTCAATAGCCTCGTCATCTTGGGGAATCTGTGACCCAGATTGTGATTTGCTATGTGTATAGATATGCCCAATGGCAAAACCCCAATGGTAGCGCATCAGCATGTCATGGTCAGCAAATCTGAGAAGTGCCTGTCAGGAAGAATTCGGACTTCGGGAAGTTTGCAGTTTGCACACCTGTTCACGAGATACCCCCACCAATCATCGCCATCCCGAGCACGCCTCGAGATTGAGATTCCATCGGAATGTAGTTTGCCGCTCTTGAAACTTTGAATGATATGGCAAGCACGAAGGACATCCCGGGGATCGACAAAGCCAAATGCATGGCTACTTGACAGAGGCGGGAACCGAAGTGGATCAAGTTTGTAAGACTCCAAACCTATGGAATGTGTTGCATCATACTGGAACCACCGTACCCAAAGGAAGTCCAATTGTCGTGGCAGATAATCGAGCATCCCAGTCCCAGTATAGATGACATTAACGTGAAATATGCCAATAACGCGCGCATACAAGTACCGGTGGGAATCGTCATTGTCACTGGCCAGCATCATGATATCGTGATGTGAGGTATGAGGATTTATGATGTCTTGTTCTCGTCGAATATCGTACGTGGTATAATTGATCTTGAGTGTGTAATGTTCATAGAGACGGTCGCCGTGGAAGAATACACGATTGACATCATCGGCGTCAGTGACGAGCGTCGGTGGTATCTTGTCAAGTCCCAACAATTGCGACTCTTGCACTAAGAGGGCCTTGACGCGTGGAATGATGTGCTCCCTGAGCCTGGGTAGGAAATCCTGGAATGGTGAAAGTGAACACTCCGAGGGTCAACAAAGGATGAAGATACCATGACAGCCGGATCCCCTTTGTTTTTCTCCAGGAATTGACTAATCCCTACAGGGTTATTTTGGGACTTGCCAATGTGGTAAGGTTCACTGGGTGACACAACGACATTCGAAACATGTCTCCTCGGGGTTAACTTCTCCTGTAATCGGCGTAGTCGGACCTGGCGTCGTTCGATTGCGGCTAACTGCTTTGCAACAGCCTTGCGATTGGTGCGAAGGTATCTGGCCTTGGCTGTTCGATGTTCCAGTTCGCCCTGATAGGCAATGCGTCAAGGGAGAGCAGACTAGATCATGATGTGCAATACGCACAGCTTCAGTGGAATAAGAATCCGTGGTCCCATATCTTCAAATATGAGAGGTATAATCGCCGAGCGCATGAACTTTATAAGTGTTCAGATTGAAGATTTTTGGCAGAGGCGCAGAGGCACAAGCTGCTGTGTTCAGAGGATTTTCGTTACTCAGAGAATCAGTTGAGGGATTCGCGGAATTGGATGAGGAACCATGTACAGGACGTTGTGATGATGGAGGTAGGTCAGTCGGTACTGAATGATGGTAAAAACTTGAAGTGGGAATGGACGATGCAGATACGTTGGAGTCTGGCGCAATAAATGTGGCGCCACGATTGGTTGTGCTCTTTTTCTGATGACGGCGCAACCGGGCATCGCGCTCTCGTTGTAGCTCATGAGTCCGAAAAGCTGAGCATGTATCTTTTTGGAAAGACCGGAGTCTCTTGCCCAAATCAACGGTGACGGCATCCATGAGGTCGAGAGTACGATCTGTGTGCATCCGAAGCTTGGCCAGTCCATGCCAGTGGGCCATGGTAAACAGCAATTGTTGTACCTTCCTGTTGTGTGGTTCCGGAAGGAGGCCATCGAAGACTGCATTCGCACACTTTGTGCAGTGATGAGCGACCAAAAATTGTCTGCAAGACAGTAGCATACCTGTAACAGATTCTCGAAATCTCGCGCTGCCAACCTCTTCAGCTCAGAAGTATTTGTAGAAAACTTTCGGATGTTATCCGTCCCGAAAGATGAGATCGCCCTGAAGCTGAATTGGATACGTCGCATATAAGTAAGTAAAAGCGGGAGGAAGGCAACACCACCTACCGACGGTCAAGTTCAACCAACAAATTGCGATCAATTGCCTCCAAAATACGAATAAGGTGGATGAACAGGGCTCTCCAGACGCCCAACTCGAACTCGTGCATTAGATTGACAACAAACATGAGAAATAAGTTGAATCCTAGATGCGAAAGTCTATCCGAAAATGCATTCTAAAAGATATGAATACACGACACGTGCATGAAGCAAACAGCTTACTCCTGTGGGTACCAAAGATTCCGGTTTCAGCAAACTCTCGACTGCTGCGCTCGTAACCAGGTAATTCTTTTCATAGATCGATCTTCTCGCTACTGCGACGGAGTTGCGTCTGCGATCATCATCAATTCGGGCTAAACTTATCCGTTGAGCTCTGTCCCTAGCCATTCCAAGGTGATGTGCACGATCTAAAGGGATCAAACATCGTGGACAAGGACATGCGCCCAGGTTACGTATGGATGCTAGAAGAATCCTATGAAACATGATAAGTGGAATTCACTCATGAATAAAGTAGGACCCGTACTTTTCGGGGTAATCGCCCGAATGTGTGAAGATGCGAGGATAAAACCTTCGGGAAACACCATCACAGCATTCCACTAGAATGCCATGTTTCCAAGCCTCGATAAAGTCGTCATCAAGTAAGATCTTCCATTGTGCATGCATGAGTTCGCGATGACAAAACGTCATGAATGCGTCACTAGGAGAATTTTGGCCAGCTGTCTGGTGGGCTGCAAATTCTTTGAAAGCATCTGGAAGCTATTTAAGAATTAATAATGAGCGGCCTTCAGAGAAAAAGCAGAAAACCTTTTGAAAATAGGCTACGTGGTTGGCAAGGCGACAGGTCGGTTTGCAACGCCGATATTTGGACTCGTTGCCAAAAAAGAGATACAAGGGCCACAACGACGCATCGCCGAATGATGTGAGATGTGTGGCATCGGAGGCTAACATCAAGCCAATGATGTGACGGGGTGCATTGCAGTTGGGGTCGCCAGGTGAACTCTGGAGGTCGTGATTAGCATCAATGAACGCTTCTGATGTGTATAGTTCCCCGTAGACATTGATCGGTGTAGGAGATGCCATTGTTTTCCATTTCAGACGGTATGGCTCGTAATAAAATAGATCATCGTCGGAAGCCTTTGATAATTTTTCCCGAATAACTGAGACAAGGCTTCGATGATAGAAATCTGCAACTGTAAATTGTGCAGGGCGAGCGTCGGTGTCTGTTGATACGCCCCGCCGAGGCTGAAAAGGGACAGCGATAGTCACCGGTGTTCGTTGCCAGCCAGACTCCTCAGACTCCTCATCAACCCATTCGTCATCAAGAACAAGCTTGCTATCGATGTCCCTCCAACATACTCCCTCACCAACATCTGCTGGTTGGAACCCGGGATTGCCCACGATATCGAGAAGTGCTTGAAAACTTGACTGAGATTTCTGCGTTCCCCCATTCCAGTACCAGTCTCCAAGTCGAAACGCATTGAGATTTGGGAACAGATAGAACACATCATTGGATGGCTGGGCTGGCGAGTCGATGGTCGACATGGTTTCGACCGTAGCATGCTCTTCTGGGTCGTGAGACGGCAGACTGAGAGTGTTGTAAGAACGAAAAAGCCCGAACGTGTTTGGTTTGGTCACAGTACAGCACTGAACACGTTGCGCAGTTGAAGAGTCCTGTGGGAGTCCTAGGGTTACCGCGAGGTCGGAAGTGTGTGTAGATATTGAATCCACTCCAGTATTGGAGGAAACGACAGGTACGTGTGGGAGAGGCTCGGGTAGAACGTCTCGAAAACGTAAAGGTAAGCGACGATTGAGTCTTCGGGACCAAGGCTTTCGTTCCATCATAGTCAAGTGGGCGTCACTTTGTTCGGGGTCTTTTTCCACCAGCGGCAGTGGCTATTTTAATGAAATGTGAGTGATGAGAAGAGAAGAGGGTGATGTGGAACAGACCTCAGGAGGCAGATCCTGGTGGCAAGGCTCGGCATCGTGCGAGATGGCGTCGTCAGGCGCACTTGTGTGAACTACCGGCGATACGACAAAGGAGGATGTGAGGCGTGACCGTTTCCTGGAGACCCAAACTTCCTTGGCTTTATCAAGAGCGCTGGATAATCTTATCTTGGATTTCTTGCACGTCCTATGATGGTTTGACCAAGCAAATAAGTGAGCAAATGATCGTCCGCACAAGCAGGTTTCGGAGAAAGGCGGCATCTCCGGTGTAGGAGGGGAGGTGACGAAGTGGTTTTATATTACAGTCACGTGCAGTGTCCGGATGAAACTGAGGTGCCACACAATGCGTGTGCGATTGTAGCACCGCGGACTTGTCTGCTCTAGAAAGAGCATGGAACAAAGGTCATGGAAGAAGGATAAGGCCGGTAAAGGTAGGGTTCGAGAGAGAAAAGAATGTTTGATAGGTAAAATCGAGCTCATGAACAAGACGTGGGTTCGGTACACGATTAAACTGGAGTGCGCCGACTATTTGAACGATATTGGCCGCCATAACGAACAACGCATCCGGGGTGCAGAGTAAAGATTTGTGACGAAGGACCCTCTCCACAAATAACTCTTGGGCCCTGGAAAAAAAGCGCGGAAAAGACCGGGTCACCGTCACGGTGGTTGGCAAGTCGCGCCATGAAGAGCGTAGAAGGAGGGGTTTTTCCGACGGCGAAAGGGAAGATCGAAGAAGTCGGACGGTCGCCAATCTCCGACATGGAAAGAGGAACGAGGCGATTCGCATGTATGACGGAAGCGAAAACGTCAAGGCGTCGCTAGAAGACGTTCAAGAAGAAGAAAATTGGCAAGTTTCGCTGGGGACACCGTGCCATCCGGTGAGAAGATATCAGGGGTGACGGATCCTGTGTGAAGGAGGGGTGGCGTCAATGAGGGCAGAGAGGCGAAAGATGCCATGGAACGCACCGTAGATACTCGAAATACAGTAAAGACACGGTAACGACAGGATTTCCGACGACCGACGAATACGCGAAAAAATGACTCCGAGCAAACCACGATCGGGGTGAAAAGAAAGCGATTGGGTAAGGTCGTATCACGTCAACACGAAATATAGCCGTCAGAAGAGGCAAAGTTTTTAGACTTGACTCGAATAGACCCTGGAAAAGAAAAGAAAATGTGAGCAACGCTGATCGAGGAAAATGCAGATCGCCCACCAGAAAAAAAAAATGAGATAGAATACGGAGCCGGCACATACTAGTATAGCGGGTCTGTCAAAGAGGAGGGACTGTGTATCAAGCATCACACGACCGATAAACGGGCGCTTACATTGAGAATGTCGAGAGGGCGACACAGTCCACGTCTGAGCGTCGCGCGAGTGGGTGTGGGGAAATGCCAAGATCTACATCTCGCTACACAGCGCAATGCTGGGTAACAAGACGAAGACTCGGCCAGAACTCGAATTCGACGTTGCCACAACGACTTCAAGGGAAAGACGAGAATTTTGAAAATAAAATGAAAGACTCATGTCGACCGTTCGTCCCACTCGTCGATACACCGCTTCCGTTCAGCCAACGCCGAACTTCAACGTGCTCACGAGCAGGACGGTGACGGTGACGGTGACGGTGACGGTGGAGGTGGGCCTCTGGCTGGCCCGCCACGGTTCGGCTCGATGGTCAGCTGTGACTCGTAGATTCTGAGTCACGGCGTGACTCGGCGCACTCGCACGCTCCTCGGCCACATATTCCCTAACCCTTCGCCTTTTGCCCATCATGCCTATTCAGCGACCTGCGAGAGTTAAACGTACAGTCCCAGTCACCAGCAAGACAACCTTGGCCACCCCATTGAGAAGATCAGCACGACGTGCTGCCCAGTCGAAACACTTTGATGGGAATTCTTCCCCCACCTTTTCCGTAAGTTGAAATACCTGAGTTTCCTCCCTTCAGCAACCTCTATCCCATCTATAGGCCCTATCTCTCCCTCGACATCCGGCAAAGCCTTCCACCCACACCAATGAGGATGCCTCCCAGTCAGACCAACCTTTCTATCGTTCTCCCAAGGTTCGGACTATCGATCAACCGGTTACTTTGCCTTGAACTCATCTCTCCAAGAATCCCCAACTTTCCGCCCTGCTCTATCTGCCTAACTTTCCGAACACCGCCGAAGAGGCGTCGATCGTTCTTTCGATCGCTCGTGCTGGCAAAGACGAATCAGTCACTCGTCAGCTCGGCTTGCGGCTGGCCCTTCGTCAAACTATCAAACATGTGAACGGTTTGGCTATGCGGGGTTGCGACAAGGAACAGCAGGAAGCCGAAGTAGGATCACTCCAACGTGACCTCTCAATCGCTGCAGAGCACATTTCTGAAGCAGAGCTGGACCTTGGGATGGTTCGTTCCTTGGTCTGCTGGAAAGGGTTTCCACTTGAATTCGACGTCAGACCCCGCATGCCGGCGCCTAACTCACTCCGCGTCACGGACAACACCATCCCGAAATCTGAGAGTAGTATGTCTCCGAGTCCAGTTCCATCTGATTTCGGCCGGGAGACTTAAAAGATGTGACGTGAGGTGTTGCTTCTAGTACGCGGAGAACGCTCTACTGTATTTTCCAGCCAATCACAATCAACCGATTTGCGTCCCCGTTTCTCGTCTCAGCCGCCTTGTTATCCCAAATGCGTAGATGAATTTTCAAGCCAGAGATAAGGGGGGAAAACATCTCAGACATGCCAGCCCCGTTTCACCGGCATGTACAGTAAGTAGCGAGCAAACGACAAGGTAGTGACGGAGATAGATATACAGCAACCGACATCAGGATCGCCCCAACAATTGTTCAAGTTTCTTACAGAAGGCATCTGGCTCCAAGCGACTGAAGCGTTTCACTTCGCCTGGATCCACCGAAATCTTGTGGGTCGATTTCCTGGCATTGCCGGCATAAGCTATGGTTACACACATGCAAACATGATACACGTACAGATGATCGATAAGGCCACTCTTGGTGAGCTGACGCGGGCAAAGGAAGCAATGACAATCATGTCCCTCGACATAGGGACGTGCTGAAACGGCCAGGTGTTGCTTTCGAGCTCTCCGCTTTTGCTGTCTTCTGATGCTGGCAATCCTGTCTCCTGATTGAAGCTCTCGTGTCGAGTCCTGATCGTTTATCCCAAGGGGATGGTTACCGAGCATATTTGTTGTTCGTAAATTGCTGTGGGGAGGGGGAGGATCGCTAGGGTTGTCCAATGCGTGCTGGGGAGCTCGAGACAATTCAACAGTATAAAGGCGGCAAAGCGAGTGCCACGCATGCCAGATGCTGGTGTCGAGTTGCAAAACGTCCTCTGGCCAGCGCCGTGCTAGTCTCTGTGCGCGGAACTCGTTGATGAGCATATGACTGGCAGCAACACTTTCAACGCTTAGGAAATCGCAAGCTATCTTTATGTTATCTGTTATATTGCTGACCTGAAGAAATCCATTCTTTGGGACAATTCTCCAGAAGTGGTACAGGAAAGGTCATACCTGGTGGGCGCAACCAGCAGGGATACATACAGCATCACCAGGGTACTGTACAATGGTGTACGGTCGTATCCCATATGCTTCGTCTAACGCTTGGAGTAGCGACGGCGTAAGGTATGTCGTTTGGTTGTGAATGGGATCCCCGAGCCCGGAATATGTGACCTCTGGATGCTGTCGCATGAACTCACGGAGCGTGGATGTCATCTCTGGTGCGAAAATATGCCATAGTGCACCTCCCGGACGCCCATTAGGACAGTCGACCGCAAAAAGCATGATGTTGATTGCACTTGTCACGTCCAGGTGAAGTCGAGTTGAACCTTGGTGCAGATGATTTTGCTCATGGCCGTGGGCATTATACAGCTTCGGCCCTGCAAGTCCTATAAGCAATAGCAGCGGGGAGTTCAATCGGACATACCCAAGTCGGGAATATTGCCATTTTGTGCAAAATGGGATATAAGATTAGAGGCACCATCCAGGTGCGTGTGGTCAGGGAATGGAACAGCACCGACAAAAGCTCTATAGAGTTCAGGACATATTTTGCGGAAGTCATCGTGAGGTGGCCAGTCCTGAATGAACATGATTTTGTGATGTAACCGGAAGCAATGGCTACGACCGGCACTGACCTTTAATTTGAGAACCCGTTTGCGCTCCTCTCGAGAGCCAAAGCTCTCAAAGAATTCCGCTACGGTGGATTTGACTTCCAAGTTGCTTTCGCAGTCAACGAGTGTAACTTTTTGGTGTGGGAACCTCTCGATAAAATATTGTGGCTTCCACGGGCCCTGCAAACGACGTTGAAGCCCGCTTACGACTATGGGTCGGCCGCAAGTCAAGGAGTGCTTGAACGTTGGGTAATCCACCTTCTTGGACGACATCCGCTCAACTTCGTGGGATGTGTCGGGTCCAACAGCATGTGGATGTTCGAATTTACTTGTGAGCATGTCATCCGTTTTCATATTTGCGATCGCCGTCTCGAGCTCTTCCCTGTCGAATCTGGTTGTCGGTAGAAACCCCGACATCCCATGCGTGGCACACGGACCGTCCTATGCGTGTGACGCAGAGAAAATCTTCTCAGTGGGAGAAGGCGCACAAAAGAAACACTCACGTCTTGCTGATCTGCCTTACAGAGAGAACAGAGCTCTCGGCCGCACGTCGAGCACAACCATGTTTGCGCAAAAAGGGCCGTGCGGCAAATGTCTCCAGGGACGTCAAAATATAGCGCAAGGATGGTTTTAGGGGAGGTACTCACCACAGATCACACGATATTCAACTTCTCTCGAACGCATAATCAAAGCCGGGCTATCAATATGTTTTTGCTCCAGTCGAAGGATGGGGAGAAGGTATTTGGCACATCGTTGCTTGAAAGAGGAGTTGTTCAGCGACACGAGACAGGTACAACGCAGTTAGACGTACCCGTTGAAAGAGAATCGCGTCAAGAGACAAAGGTCGGAAGAACGCTTTCGGTATAATGGTGGACGCAAAAGTGGCTTTGTAATGGAACAATATCTTTGGAGCAAAGATTCCTGAACTCGGATTAAATTCAATAACGCGACAATCTGTGGAGGACGTTGATCTGAGGGCAGCACGTCGTATTCGTGACATGGATTATCCACCAACCTTTAAAGCGACAAATATCTCCGTCGCCGCGGGTTCCACGCCGAGAGGAGGATTGGTCGCACACGAAGCATCGAGGTAGGCTGATCAAACCGGGAAGAGCAAATTGTTTCAAGAGATCGCGTTCACGGCGGCAAGGAAGTAGTTGAACCGACTCCGAGTCGGATGCAGTGAGAAGCATGATCGATGTCCGAGTCGAGCCCGGCGTGTCCTGCTGACTCGGAATACTACTAGTACTGCACGTACCAAATTTGAAATTCCCACGGCCTGGTCCAAGTTTGGTTGTTCCGAGTCGCAGTTTGCGGTTCCTGCCAGTGGCTTCAAGTTCTTCGTAAGCCCTACTAGTATCCTCCTCCTGGTCTTTTCGTAACGATTTTTTTCCCTCAAAGGTCGCTGACATGTGTCCGTCGTCCGCTGCCGGTGATTCTACTGACTGTGACGTGAACGTATTCGACGCTATCAAAGCGGATTGCTACCACCGCAAATCCCCCGATCATATCATCGTTGGTGCCAACACGGACGTTATCTTCGCAACTGCCTTTCCTTCGGATCGTCTGCTGCCGTGTAGTGACGGATGGTGGGGACCACATGAATACGCAGTTGTTCCGCAGTTACTGGACAAGTCCTCACCATACCTCGCTTGGGTACCGTCTCTCGAGGAATATGCCCACTCCGAATTTCAACGAAATACAGGACTCGATCCAACCCTTGTGCACCTTCACCTCGATGACTATCCTGTCTTGCCGGTGGTGGGCGACCCATCGTCGCCATCTTCTAATGCATCAGTCAACCGCTTAGCATCGCATCGTATTCCCGGACTTCCGACCAAGCCGCAAGTACGCCAGCTTTCCAAGTCCCGTCTTCATCAACTTTTCCGCACATCCTCGTCAATGCGCACGATCATCAAAACGAAAGCCACTGAGCTCATGGCACAAGCTTCCGCTGCTTTTTCGGCTGTGAGAGCCGATGGTGCTCTTGACGCAATTCGAATACCCGAACAGGCGCTATTTCGGCTCGAGCAAGCTTCCACAATTCCGAGGCGGGTCATCGACTGGTATTAGCTGGACTCAAACGGGCGGTGATGGAATTGCATTCATTTCTTCTATGGCGTAACTATGTTCAGGATAGGTTTCGCCAGACTTATCGAAGACGAGGCGTATACGTCAATTCGATGATCGATTTTGACCATCTGCGGACATTGGGAGTTCCGGTTTATCTTCACATCCAAGCCCCAGCAAGCATGAGTCCGCCACGCATCCCACACGTCGATCTCACGCCCATTCCGATACAATCCACTCGCTTGTTTCCGGAAGGTTACGTTGGCGGTCATCACTGCAGCATATTTTTTTATCCCCCCATCGTTCACGACTTCCAGTATTTCGAACTCACAGCCAGAGGCTATCATTCGCGTATAGACGAATATCACGCCAATAGAGACATGAACAAAATCTTCGACAACATGCGTAAGGACTCGCGTGAGTGTTGTAAACAATATAGCTGCCGATTATTATTGACTTTGGAGGAGTCATCGCCGAAGGCATCTATTTCCCCGTTGTGAAAGGGTCACCAAACCACGTGATGCAGCAAGCTCGTCAAGAATACAACCGGATACAACCCTTCGCTCCTGTCCCCCCAATACGGGCGTGGTACCTTGCTTGGCAGCAGATGGAATATCCCGCGGCACTTAGTGCACAATCTCGACCTGCAAAGATCCACACAGCATTTCCGCCGCCGTTATTCTTCTTCAATGCAGCCACCCCCCAGAAACAGAGGTCTTATTTTTACATCTGGTGTTGTATTCGGAGAGATTGGACCCTGCGGTGGGCGCATGGCAATGCCTCAGAACGAGATCAAATGTTGCTGACGCACGCTCGATGGCGTGAGATTCTGAATTTCTGAGCGGGGAGATCTTCAAAAAAAATTCCACCCCGACCCATCCATATGATCTGAAATATTTCTGGCTCTCGGATCCACACATCATATTCGAGAAGGGCAAGGACAGTCAAGATCTCACCCCCCTTTGTCGTGGTTTACAACCACTGCTCCCGGAAATGTTCGAAGACGCTCACCCTGCCGCCTTCGCAATCAAAAGGTTTCTCTGCTATGACGTTGCTATTTCACACGTCAAGCATCAATTTGAGCAAGCAGACGATGCATTTTTGGAAAGCAAGGGGCTGGATCCGGACTCTCATGCAGTGCTTTTTCGGAAAAATCGTCGGGAATCATTATTCCGAACTTCAGTGGAGTTCATTCATGAAGCACCGGCTTGGGAATCATCGGAGCTCATCGTAAGGGCGGCCTGGTACGAGGAATTGCGATATTTCATTAAAGATTGGCAAGTTGACGGGCTGCAGAAAGACATGAGACTCCTGCAGGACCCTGAATTTTCGTTAGAGGTACAGATACTGCTGATCGTTTATTTTGAAGGCATTGCTCGTTTTCTCAATACCGTTCCTACCATGTTGTGGACTTTCCCTGGCACTCGCGATGTCATTTTTTGTTCGTGAATAATATATTTTTGGCTATTTCCGGCAGCCTCGGTTCCAACTCTCAATCCCCACCTCCACCGTCACCGTCACCGTCCTGCTCGTGAGCACGTTGAAGTTCGGCGTTGGCTGAACGGAAGCGGTGTATCGACGAGTGGGACGAACGGTCGACATGAGTCTTTCATTTTATTTTCAAAATTCTCGTCTTTCCCTTGAAGTCGTTGTGGCAACGTCGAATTCGAGTTCTGGCCGAGTCTTCGTCTTGTTACCCAGCATTGCGCTGTGTAGCGAGATGTAGATCTTGGCATTTCCCCACACCCACTCGCGCGACGCTCAGACGTGGACTGTGTCGCCCTCTCGACATTCTCAATGTAAGCGCCCGTTTATCGGTCGTGTGATGCTTGATACACAGTCCCTCCTCTTTGACAGTCCCTCCTCTTTGACAGATCCCCCCCCCCATACTAGTATGTGCCGTCTCCGTATTCTATCTCATATTTCATGTTCGTTCCCGTTTCGACCAACTCCCCCATTCAGCTTATTGATCAACGGCATTCCGATCCCCACATTGCTTTTCACCTCTCCACAATTTTTTGTAGTCACATACAGTAACCTCGTCTGTTCTACGGTAGCTGGCCTTATGCTGTCCTACCCATACCTTGTTTTAAGCCCCTAGGATCTTGCCAGCCCGCTCCTGACCCTCTGTTTCGTGATGAGTTGGGACTTCGCTATGTGAAGTCCCATTGCGTGGTACGCCTGGTAGCGCCTTTTCCATATTCTCGCCCTATCCCCAACTAATCCGTAGCCGTGCCCGTAACCCGTGAATATTTCTGCAGACCATTCCATTGTGACTCGGACTATAGTGTATGTTACAATCTCGGTCTCTCACTCTGCATCCGAGGTCAGATCGATATAATTCGTCCCCCAGCCTTCCCCTCCGCGTTTCTTGGGTTCACAAAGGTGGCGATGTATTACTCTTTTCGTCATGACTAACTCGCATTTGCGGCAGACTGCGAAAAGTGCCATGAAGTCATCTATCGTCAGGCCCGGCTTGTACCCCGAGTCGAGGCGCAGAAGATCGTTGAAAACCTGTGTTGCGTCTTTCTTTGGAGCTGGGTACCTTTGTATTCCCCTGATGTCTATGTCTTATTAGCGTGTCAGTCACCCGTTATGAGTTATCCTCACATTCTCGTACCTTCCACATGCGATGTCTTACGTCGTTTTCTTGGTGGCTCCTCGGTGTCCGTGATGGGTACAATAGGCGGAGGGGCGGGATCGCCAATTTCTGATGCGACAACAGAGTTAACATGACATGAATTTTGCGTCATTTGGACTTCACCTCTTCGCGGATAGGCTCGAATAGGCAGGCCTCTTGCGCTGTAAATATCTTCGATTTGGACTGACGTGCTATCAGCTAACGTCATGCGCGAGATGATGGTTAGAACTACCAAAATATCCACACTCATTCTTCGCGCAGGCTACGACATACTCGCCGAAATGTTTGCCGCTCGTGACAAGGAATATAGCTGACTCAGAGAAGTCGTCCGGGCATTGCTTTAGGAGTGGGCACATGCAGCATGGCCCGAGCATCGCGTGTGAAAATCGGTGAGCCTCGAGTTCGGATGGTGCCACACGTTGTCCCCATTGATTTACGGGCCTAGTTTGCGTCAAAGTTCTATCACGTCAGAGCATGAGCAGGACGTACCAATACCACACGGTGAGGTCCCTCTTCTCATGGTCGTACTGGAGTACGGCGTGCCGTGAGCTGCGTGTGCGATTGTGAAATCCTTTGAGCCTCCTTGTTAAACACATCCGAATCTTTGCCTGCGGTGCAGATGGGTGGGCTCAGCATTGTGTGCTCCCCTTATATAGTATGCCCCTTCCTAAATGCTCGGCTCATCCTGACAAACTTCAACAATCTAGGCATTCTTGGTAACGATTACACATCTTGACATCGGTACTCTCAGGACTTAGGGAGGAGCGCGGACACTCAGGACTCCCAACTATATAAAGGTGGGCACACTTCGCCGAAGCTTGGACAAATGCAATGAGCGGTGAAGCTACCACCTCTGTCATCGGTCGTCGCCAAAGGGAAGGTGCGCTTCATCTGGGTCAGCGGAAGAAGGCGTAAGTGCTGTCCTCTTCCAGATTCGCATCACTTTCATATCGCATTCCGCAGTTGTGTCTCGGATCCATTGGTTCATCATGGACGCCACTTTGGTCGCACCTTACACGCCATGACAAATGTACATGTACTTCTCACCAACAGTATTCTTCGCATAGGTGAATTAGCGGATCAGCCCGAAGAGTCATTCACTTCCGAGTAAGTTTTCCATTGGCGCCACTTCATGCGTAGCAAATATTAAAATCATTATAGGGAACGCAGGGAGCACCGCGTCTTCACAAAGCTGCTGCAAATGGTACCAGGGCTCGAAGAACGCCTCATGTCGAGCTCAGAAGAAGAAGTGGTGTTTATTGCCGATATGGCGAGTGCCAATCATTCTTATGTCATCTATTCACACCCTCGAGGCAGATAAAGAAGGGCGCATCGAGTGCTAGATCCGATGACACGAAGAGTCTAAAGTCGGCGATCCTCGACTGGATCACCCCGAGAGGTCAAGCTCTCATTCCCGCCCTTTCGCGCAATGTCAAAATTGACCGTGGTTACAACCATGAGCGTACTGGCGCTTTACTATGTCCCGCCAGAATGGATTGGTCCAATGTTGAGTACGCGCATCCTCTCATGAGCTATGTCTTTCCTAACTTTCGTCTCAGAGTTAGAGAGAAGTTGCGCAACGGGGAGTTAATCGTGTCTGGGGACCAATGGCCCATCTTCTTGTACCACGGATATACCTTTAACAAAGATGACCCTTGGAATGGGCTCTTTCGCAGTGCCTTGCTAGTGACGGTGAGCCCTTTTGTCGGATCTGATCGGCAGCGAGTTGATCGATCGACCTCATCAAACCAGGCCTATAAACACATTTTTACATCGCCAAGCTCAGTCGATCAAGAACCCAAGGCAACGCGCTCAGGCAATGCGCGCATTCATGGCATGACGCAGGTTACCCCCGCATCCATTGCCTATGTGGCAACACAAGTGTGTCCAATCGTGCTTCCCTCACACAACGGTCTGACAGTTACAGGTCCGTTTTTCGCTGTCATCTTCACCTGTATTTTCGAGGACCGACACCACCACGGATTCGGAGTCCTTCTATTCCTCAATCCTGGATTTGTTCGACGATGTCGACGAACAAGACGAAGTCCATGATCTGCTTACCTGGTGGAACAGGTATAATCTGGAAACATTGTCTCTAGCTTGAGCACAGTATTGCTCATGACATTGTTTTAAGACAGATTTTCCCAAACTACTCGAGCGCCCGGCGTCCTGTCGCGGAAAATAGTGCATTGGCAAGGATCCGAGCCAAACGAGCCATGCTTAGGGCGATGGCAAGCGCAACGGAGCCTGTTATCTAGTTATCTCTGCTCCGCATCATGTACAATAGACGAAATGCCTGATATGTCCGCTCGATGCATGCATGAGTGTCAGTGATCCCTCGATGCCGACCTTAGACAACATGTATCTTTCTGTGGTGGATTGTTGTTCTGATGGCGACAGAGCCTTGTATTTCAGCCGTGCAATTATGATTCAGATTGTGCTTGTCTGCACCATGACAATGGTTATATTTACTTTTGCCGATGAGTTTGTCGACAAAAATCTGACTTCGGATACAATTTGAGTTGTCGATCACCAGAACCATATTTGGTTATATAAATTGTGCGCTGTGCAATACCTATTTATGGTTACCACAGCTTGCAGAGAATAGTTTGTGTTGTCCATTACCAGACCCATATTTGATTATAGATGTTGTGCCATAATGAATGAGAATAGGCAGACCTTCTCACATATACCAATCTGATATTGTGAGATAACTATGGTGGAATATTGCACACGTGTATTCACTTACACAAATTGCAAGTATTCTCATCATATCCCACTCTGTGATGTGATGATCAGGGGTGAAACTGTGATGTAGTAGGTGTCAATTATCAGGCCTATTGCTCTTTATTTTACCTTACACCAAGGGTATACCTGTGAGGGCAGCCATGACATGATCAAGTTGGTTGCCCCTGATAACCCCTGATACATCAACAGCATGATGAGTGTCTTGGTGTAATTCAGCAACTATATTGGCCTTTGTTTCTACTTATCATATGCTCTGCAAGAATTATGGATATTTTCTATCTGGAATTGATGACAATTGGAATGTAATAGCTTGTCATTCACTCCTTGAATCCCTGATGAAACAGGTAGTGTTTATATCATGGATAAAAGTGCTTCAAGGTCAACATTCCACACATTAAACACATCCTCACAACCTGCTGCAGAACTTTGTCCTGAATGTCAGTCTGAAATGATCTCTAGAATACGCTATGTGCATCATCCTGGAATATTATTATTTGATCATAATGTTCAGACAATCAAGCCAAGTAAAAATATTAAATTTGCTGGTGGAGGCAACAGGTTAATCAAATATAAATTGCAAGGNCTGTTGTACTTTGGAAACTTTCATTTTACCTCTCGTATAATTTCACAAGAAGGAGATGTGTGGTACCATGATGGAATGACCATGGAAAGTGATGCCAAATCTCAGGGCCATACAAAATTTATG
>CEMM01319310.1:0-23260 GCA_900068975.1 Hygrocybe conica | reverse complement strand
TGACAGTGTTCCGGAATGGTATGTGCTGCTTGTGTACACCGATAACTCACTGACCTAGTGAGCTAGGGTTGTTGTACTATGTCGTGCTCCTCGGTACGTTTTTCTCCTCCCTGTAGACAGGTATCCCATCATGCTCAAAACGTCGACCATCAGCAATGTCCCTCGCCAACGTTTTCCTCGATGTAAGTGATTTAGAATATATTGCATGATCATGCGATGACGCGTGATTTTCAGTTAGCAAGGCAGCATTACCTCGCCCTGTACGTTCCACATCTATGTCTTTTAACAAAATGTCTGATTTATGACAATGCTACTCCATTTTCCCAGCTCACAGCGCTTTATCCATTCCATCATCGCATGTCGGATCATTCTCGATATCCGAGGCCAGGCTCAAAATAACGACTTCTCAATTGCGAGTTCGTTCATGGTCTACAACGGTCCCCGCACACATGCCAGTGGATGACCATGGCTATCCATCGGACGATGGTACTGGCAGGGCGGCAAAGGGCGTTGATTTCTTGATCTTCGGCTGGGAGTTTCAGATGGGTTGATTCTTTACAGGATGGATAGGTAGCGTATGTATGAATCACTGGCTGTATGATTGCAACTGTACGAATACCTCTCCGACGTAAATTTACAGCAAGGAGTCACCAGTCACCATGGGTCGTGGGAAAATCGAACTTGTCAGAATGAACATGGGCTGGGCAAGGCTCCCTACCGAGTTAATCGATATCTTCGTTGAGCATTTCTGCGATGACAGAAAAACGTTGAAGGCGTGTAGCTTGGTTTGCAAGACCTGGATGCGTTCGACTCGTCGTCATCTTTTCGTGAACTTATCCCTCAAACGAGACAATGTCGAGAAATTCCTCAACTCGTCGCTGCCTATCGCCCCATTCGTTCGTCACCTCAAACTTTACGGAAAGAAAACTTATCATCGTATCCCTGACATCTGGGCGTTCACTAGAGTCTGGCACAGAAATCTTCCCCGGTTCGTCCATCTCGACCGCATCGACAGCCTTTCCTTGTCGTACCTTCCCTGGCACGCGATAAGTCCGACGTCGAAATCAGCTTTCATTGAGAACATCTGCCGATCTTCGACCATCCGTCGTCGGGAGCTTCAGGGTCTTCAGATCACTCGCTCCAGCCTTGGAGAGCTCATCCACGCTTTCCCCTCTCTTGTAACGCTTATCATCCACCTGGAGGACACGGATTGGATAGGATTGGAGTTACCCGCACCAGCCCTTCGTTTACCCCCGGATCTGCAATTCTTGGATTTATACGTCGTCGGACATTCCCAGGTGTTGGATTGGCTTCTATCGCCTGCCGAGGTTCCCAACATCCGGACAATACACTTCAGATGGCATGGCTACTTTGGTGACGACGATGCGAGAACCGGAGCGCAAACTATCAGCGATTTTTTTCATGCCCTCGGCTCTTCTTTAGAGACCGTCACTCTGTCATTCAACGATTGCTACATCAGTGCGTTACGTTCTGTTTTCATTTTTTTTTCTGGCATCTCAGTGCAGTCATTTCACGCAGGTGACGTGAGCCTCCGTCCTCTTGACTGGAGCCACAACACGAACCTCCGCTCCATCGGATTTGAGATCGGCAATTATTTGAGTGGACAGGCCGCGTTCGTTGCCCAGATGCTATCTCAGGTCGATTCTGCGCATATCGAGCGGGTAGCGTTCACGTTGCCGTCGTTGCGTACCTTTGACGGCCTTTTCATCGCGGGTCCTCTCGTTTGGAGCGAGGTCGAAGCGGAATTGGTCAAGCCACGGTTTTCGAGTCTCAGATATGTGGACGTTGCGTTCTTGTCGGCGCAGAAACGGCATTTGCTGCACCATATGTCTGGGTATTTGCCGCGATGCGCTGAACGCGGCATCCTTCGCGTTTTCGAGGGACCGCTGGTCCTCTGAGACGTCGCCGGTGTGGACGGTACGTTTCCCGTCGATTGGAATGCTCAAACTGACGTATGAAATTTTTTGGGGCCCAAGGCCTTCAGCCTCAACTGCATATATTCAAGGGAAACAACGAAGTCATTTGCATTATGATTCGTTCAAAAAGGACTCTAGATTCACAAAATGTTCTTTGCTATTGGCCGTTGGTTACTTCACTCCGGGTTGGCGATCGTCGGATGACTCGGATGAAGTCGACGGCATGGGGACCAGGATGACTCTGGAAGATGATCAAGAGAGCGTAATTGTTACGTGAAGCGATGAGAAAACCGACGACAATATGATGATCAAAAAACTGAAGCTACAAACCACTGATCAGGCATTGTCCAGTCGTGTCGATAGTAAGTGGTGACGTCTTTCATGAAGAATAACTTACCTTGGGACTGAATATCTGCTTTCCAGCATTCATGCAGTGGGCTGCTAACTACACGCCGACCATGATTTTCAATTATCAACACAGCGAACGATTTGTGTGTTCAGGCCTCAGGCCTCAACGCGCCTTTGGATGCGCGGTGTCGCTGATGCGGTGATATGAGTGGTACCGGGTACGTCCCTCGAGCAGTCCTTTGTCACTCACAGGTTTGCTTAAACAACTTATTCCCAGCGCTGTCAACTGCGACGGAACATGCCAACAAATAAATCGGTACATGAACATCGCAGTACGATCGCAGATCATTTATCAAAATCTTGTGAAACTACCTTTACTGCAAGCAACTTCTATTCCTTCTCCTACAAGACGAGCTTATCATTAGCTTTGACCAAACGGTCCTCCATGTCCGCTCGCATGGAAGATCCCCCTCCATCCCCCTCATCTCAATGACGTATCCAAACTCTTAAACACAGGCAACCACCCAGCAATGTACTCCACGCCTCTCTCGTCTGAAACGGCGGGCCTCCGATGGCCTCCGCCCTGATGCTCCGCATCATCTCCTCATCCGTGAATCTGGATACAATCTCCAAAATCCAGGTTGATTCGAAGATGGTGGACATTTGTTGATGTGTGTCTGAGAACGACCGGGAGAGAAGAAGGACCCACCGCTGTCACTCGATTCACCCCCAATGGATCAATCGGGTTCATCATGATGGGAATCGTGGCTGAGTGGACGTGTCACCGCTGGGCCCATGGTACCCTAGCTCCAGGTCAGCCGCGTTCCAGTTGCACCTTTAGGAGAAAACTTGAAGCTATCAGACCACAGATCAGTATCGATCAGTGGCGATCCTGATGAGAGCTTGGGCGTGGGACAACTGATACCGATTACCAGTATTACAGCGTTCGTTGATCCGTCGCGAGTAGCAGTTCAATACTCTTGGCGACCACCATCACTTGGTTGATGCGACGCCCGTAGCCAGTTCTTCGACCGCGCGCTACAGTAATATCCGCAGCTAGGGTGTGTGTGAATCAATCTGTCAAGCTTGACAGGAGGTCTGATCTTGATCCCGATGCATCTGCAAGTTAATTTATAAAACCCTCGAATAGCGATCTGGCACTTAGTTCCTTCAACTCAATGATTCCTCAAGTCGATATCGTCGCGATATACCAGCTTTTGCTAAGGAGGACGGTCTGTATTTGATATCATCCACTACTTTTTGGTACTTGACAACCCGAAGAGCAGTACTTTGATGGTAGAGTCATTTTGTCCAGAATGCGTGCTCGCTGAATTTTAATTCGCTTTGTCCATCCGAGGCGCTGGCGTCATGATACTAGTAAGTTCCCCCCTCAATGATGATATTCATTGCTTGCAGATCTCGCTGATCGGCCGCAACAAACACGCCAGGTCTATGATTACTTGTCGACGTTACCTCGCGAAACACTTCTGATATGGCCGACTCCTTGGAATGCCGCCAAGATTTTCTTTCTGCTCACGAGATATCTGCCATTCGTCGACGTGGCTCTTCATATCTGCGGTGCGGCCTTCCCCCTCCTTCGTTACCACGATGTTCATGGTGGCTGTACACACAGATATTCGCCTGCGCGGCATAAGCGCAGAGACTTGTCTTGCGATGTACAAGGCGAGGACATGGCTGATGTGGTTTGGGTTCAGCCCTCCCGAGGGTAAGAATCATCTCTCTCCGCACTGGTGTCTGTCTGACACGAGCCAGCCATCCTCAGCTTGCGGACCTGGGCAGCATGGGATAGAGATCGACGACTGGCTATCGGCCTCCCGATCTTCTTCGCTATGAGCTGGGTGCCCTCCATCGCCCTCATCAGGAATCCATTGAGACTCTGAGATACCTATATATAGTCTTATATGGCTTTATCTACCACACCATCTCCAGAATCAATGTATTTCTGATATACCACCAGGTAAAGCTATATAATCAATGCCTAGGTAGGTGAAATCACAACAAGTCCATCAAGTTGTGGGTGTAGATGCTGTTTTAGCAGTGGTGTTATTGTGACATGAATGAAGCAACTTTGGTCAACATGCATACATAGGCAGAGTCACAGCAAGTGAATCAATGTGCTATTTGTAGATGCCATTTTGGCAGTAATGTCACTTTGACATGAAATGAAGCATCTTGGTCAACATGTAAATGTAAGCACACTCATAGCAACACAATCAAATTGCCAGTATAGATGCTAATCTGGCAATGGGGTAATTGAGACATGACATGAACCAACATCATAAACATGATATTCCTAGATTGAAAATAACAAACAAGCCAGACCGGTTTGCTAGCTAATGTCATGAAATACCATCAACAGGTCAGTCAGCATGAATTTAAATGAGGCTATTGTGTCATGTTGCTATCCCTGGATCGAAAGCCAGAGAGAGAATAAGGTAGATTGGAATATATCTTCGGAAATCATGTTGATCAAACGACGCAAGCATGAGGGCAATTGGGCATTTTCCGGCCGGTTGTTATCCCTCGATCAGGATCAACCAATAGATAATTGAAAGTCGAATCGTAATCTACAGGTGTCTGCGGTCACACAACGGATACAATGGCATCAACTAGCTACAGCAGGATCATTACTCTCCACCCGCCGCCGCTTGCACTTGCACCAGAGCTTGACGCCGCTGTTTGATGCTCGCCAAGGCGCTTCCTTCGAGAGGACGTCTGGAGTCAGGATCTTCATGAGGAAAGATCCGCCTAGAAGAACCGATCCATCAGTGCATGATCGCGCACCAAGATCGACGTATTCACCTGTCCCACCACTTCAATAACGCGTGCACTTCATCCTTCTCCTGCGGATCATCCAGCAAGTCCAGCAAGCTAATGTAAAAATTTTCGGAGTCGGTGACGGTGTCGGATCGAGAGAACATGCTTGTTGCACACAACGCAAAGCGAACCTGTAGGACATCGTTGTCCGATAAGTGAACAACGACCAACAAAACACAGAAACAGCTGGACCAAACCTGTGTGGCGATGTAGGCGAGTGAAGCTTTGGTGACCGAAGTCATGCCGTGAATACGGGCGTTGCCTGATTTCGTAGCCCTCGGTTCATCTTGGTCAACGGAGCTGGGAGATGTGAAGACGTGCTTGAATGCCTGTTAAATTGTGTGACAGGTGGTCGGACGTGCAGGAGTCAATTGGGTCAACACTGACCAAAACAAGAAGTTGATTTCTCAAGAGCCCGTTCCAGGGATCCGCTCGGTCAAACGCAAGGTCCGCGTAGAGAAATAGCGGCCATTGGTCGCCCCGAACATGTAGTTCTCCGCTGCGGAGCTTCTCCTTCGTCCTACGTGGGCTTCAAAACTATGATGCTCAACAAATCTGTAATAAGGCTTACTGGGGGACAGACCAATCCAAGCCTGCGGGGCATAGCAGTGCACCCGTGCGCTCGTGGTTGAAACCACGGTCACTTTTGATCCTTCGGTTGAGGGGCGGTGTGAGGGTCTGGCCTTTGGGTGTAATCCAATCAATAATCGCCGACTTCATGGTTTTGGTGTCGTCGGCGCGCGATCCGTTCATGCCCTTTTGTATCTGCGTCGCGGACATCACTGGACTGACACCGACTCCAGATATGAAGAAATGCTACTCACTAGATCAGCTATAATTGAGACTTCCTCTGGGGACGCACTGAGTAGTCTTTCCTGGAAACCGGGAGTGATGTTCAGCAATTCCTGGAAGATAGCATGTTCCCGTCGCTCCCTGGACAGCGGTCAGTGGCCGATCAATGAGATTGTCTGGGAGTCTGTACTTAGCGGACAACATATCAACTGGAATGTCGCCCTCGTCATCGGCAAACCGTTCAAGCGCGTTGGTGAGAAGCAGCTTAACATTGCAGAACGCATATACGGTCCGACCAAAGTGGCGTCCAGAGTGAACAAGCGGATCTGTCAAAGTGCTTGCAGAGAAACAGTCAGGATGCGGCAATCCCCCGTAGCTTGAGCGTCGGTGAGGCACGTACGGTTTTTTGCGACTGCCTTGGGTCAAGGCATCGCCTTGTGGTTCGCGGCGTCGTCGACCCAGGGTGGAAGTGTCAGTGGATTCAAGTGACATTAAATAAGAAGAGATGTCGAGAGACTCGAAGATCACCGGCAGGAGAATCGGACACGACGCATTATTAGGCAGGGCACATGTATTTATAGTGTTTACACTTAATGACCTTGAATATGAGCTTGAAACTTGGACAAATTCGGCGGAGCTTGAACTGGAATCAGGTAAGTCTATTTGGGATAGGACAAGGGACAAGACTCATCGAGTACCCATCAGCGAAATCACGACTTTGCGGAGTTGCGGAGATTGTCTTCGTCGTTGCTGATCTCCTCTTCAAAATGTAGATTTATAGGTACCCAGGCGCCCATGACTCGGATCGCAATCAACCCTAGCATGCCCACAGGAGCAGACTTCAACGCTTTCGGATATGATCCCGATGGATTGCTCGCCCACCTCGCCGCGCACTTCTTTGGCCCCAACTGGACACCGCGCCACACCGTTCAGCAGTTCGTCGGATTCCCGGAACCACCTCGCTATGGCGCTCCGGCACCATATCAGATCCCTAACCTCCCGGCCAACTTTCGACCTCGATCGCCTCCGCTCTACTACGGGCGACCGTGTTCACCATATATCCGGCCTCCCAAAAAGTTCAATCGTCACATCTGGGATGCATTGGTATTTGCGCGACGAATTCGTCGTATGATGAAGAGTAAGTGTTCGAACTGACGATAATGATAAGTAACCTTGATTGAGCTCATGGAATCGTGATTTGACAGGGAACAGAAGGAACCGTAATGCGGTCCAAGAAGATGAGGGGATGGAGACAGAAACCGTCTCCGAGTCGGAGGAGGGGGAGTAGTGTTCTGGGACTGAGCGTCACGTCAATAAGAGTAATGCAACGAGGAATCAATAGTGACTATAAACTGCGCGAAGGTACTCTTGGCGGGAAGATGACAACGACGCTGACGAACATGAATGGTCGCCAATCTGAAAGAAGTTGTAGAAATGTGAGAAGCATTGATACCAAATAGATCGAGGAAGGTTACCCCAGCCCCACATGTACGTCGACGAGTGTACCTGGCAGCGAAGTGGTCAGCGAGTAAACGAGAGACTCTGAGCGAGTTGAGTGGACATCTGACGTCGTACTAGTAAGCGGCCCGGAGTCGGACCATGACTTGGCGACAGCATCCCCAATCTACTTAGATCACACGCCGCGTGTGATCTCGAAGCCGTAAATCCGAGTCGTTCAACACTCGTCCGCCTCTTAGTACAAGCCATGATTCATATACGGACATCAAAAAATCACCAAAGGTACAGTACATAAATGACGCTATGCGAGGCTATGAACTTTAAGTCGGGGGAGGGACCTCAATCCCCGTTGCGGAGAACGCCCAGGCCTCGTCAAGGCCCCTGTGGATGTTCAGCTGCGCTGTGTGGCCCGGGGTTGGCAGAGCAGTCAGATAGGCATAAATCGCGTTGTACTTAGTCATGAACCAAACGGGATCTGGACGTGCTGCTAAGTGTGGGGGGATGCCTTCAACGAATACATGAGCAATCCACAGCGCCTGAATGATGTAGTCAGTATACATATCTGATGTTCAGACAACAAGATACCTCGGCGCCAACCAAAGCCACCGTCTCGAAGGGAATTTTTGGAAATTCCCTGATACCGTCGTTGCCAAGACGTCGCCAATGTTTGAAAAGACATAAAGGGGCTCGTTGATCCATCAACCCGACACGGAGTGCCTGCCACAGGAGCGTCCCAGCGAGGGGCATGGGCGGTGTGCCAGCCTGAGGTTTGGATTAGTGGACGTGCTCCTGTTGGAATGAATTGGACTTACAGGGAACTCGGGCAATGACAGCGCGTCGTGGGGAGGCCTTGCCAGCATATCAATGAGAGCGTCTCGAGAGCCGTACCTGCCGTTGGCGACCCAGGGGTAAAACGTTTGCATCATGTAGTCGAAAAACTCCTGCTCGATCTCGTCATCGAGTCCTGCAATCTGCTCATGATATCAGCCAGTGGAATGGTCAAGTGCAGTGGGCATACATGTTCGAGGAAGATGAGCGGTGGTTCTTCAATGTTTCCCAGCTCGACGCGCTGTCCGGTTACCGGATGAGGGACGTCTACAGAGAATACAGTAAATCGTCACATGGAAGCAACTGCTGGCGTTCTAGGACAACTTACGACACTCGGGTTGCCAGTTGTCGTTGTTTTTTTTCTGGCGGTGAAAGAGACCTTGGACAAGGGTTTCTTGACGAGCGTGGGCGAGACGTTGCTCCCAATTGGCAGACCAAAGGCGGCGAGGCTTCCGCTGCTTATACGACTCGCTAGTGTCCCTCCCGATTTTAGCCCACTCGGGTGCGTTGCGCTCGATGAACTCGTAGTCCGGGGCAGGTATGGGATCCAAGTTGGGGGCCGACGGAACCGGAACGTCACCAAAACGTGGCTGGAATAAAATTTATTGCCACGAAAAATGAGTGCCCAGGATAAAGTGTCATACCACAAGGATCTTGCACTCTAAACAGGAAGATTAGTCTCATAAATGTGACGGCGACGGAATGACATTACTGCAATGTTTGGCACCTACACAAAAAATTAGATCGGTGATTTGAGATCGATGAAACAAGAACCTACTGGTTTTAAAAGCCCATTGTACCTGAGGCCCTTCAATGTAGACCGCTTGTGGAGCCACGCCGGCTGCCTCTTGGGCGGGAACTGCTTGGGGAGGCAGGGCAACGTCGGTTGCCTCAGCCTGAGAAACTTCGTCCAAAGGACCTGCTTCGTCGGGGTCTTGCGCCAGGAAGGGCGGCGTCATGAGGACTGTGGGTGGTTAGCAAGCAATGTAGGAAATCAAATGTATCATACCTGAATCTATTTCGCCAGCCGTTGCCAGTGGCAGCTGGTTTCCGATTTGAGCTACCGAATGCTTATTAGGCCAATACGGGCAGCATTATCACACACGCACCAGGATTGCCTTCGTCGTCGTCATTGATAGGATGTAACCACATGTCGAAATCGAGATCATGGTCCGGGGCATCCTGAGCATGAGCATGAGCCTGGGCCTGGGCCTGACGCGACGACTCATATACGAAAACTGACGTTGGATGAAGAGCCTAAAGCCTGCTCGAGATGACGGCGATGGTCATCGGTCATTGAATATGCTGCGAAGAACTTCGGCGCCCATCAGTTCGCGATGTCGGGGCTGTAATAATTTCTACCCACCGGAAACGTATCCGAGTCTTCGCCCATGGGATCCATTGGGAGGGCGTCAGCAACCGGATCGAAGTCGAGAACGATTCTCCCTGGGGGCTGGAACAGGATGAGTTAAATGCTATGAAGCGATGAGATAATTGAATCATGATGTATACCATGCGTGGTGTATCCAGTCCCGAATGCGGGACGTGGTCGTCGAGCGATGAGTTGAAAACCGGAGACGTGGCCATCCTGAGGTCAACGACGCAGAGAGACAGGAACTGCTGAGTACGATTCTTTGAGATCTATATAAATGACTCCGATGAGGGCCAAGTTGTTGGCAACAAGCGGCAGATTATCGGCTTATTCGTGATTCACGGATCCAGATGGTTTCCACGAGGTTCCTGAACCTCGAGTCGACCTGCTTGAAGTGGTGCAGCAGATTGATTATCAGATTGATCATCGTCGGTTAGGAAAATAAGACATCTCACCTAGCGCTAGCGTATTCAAGTTGCCAGTGCGGAGGGGCCAAACACCCGGTCATACACTGATCAGACCAGACCCACGGGATGCAGCGTTCGCTGGCATGCTGCTACCACGACTGGGCTGGCGGTCATTGTAATACCACCGACTCGGACTCGGAGTTCAGCTTGAAGTTGCTCAGCGGTTGCGACAATCACGGCGTTTGAGTTAGTATTGAGCTAACTAACTACGAGTACTATACAAGCATATGCGAGGATGCTCAGGCTCTCAGTTCTCGGGACATCTTGGTTGCGGACTCGGAAGAAGTCGCATTTTTGCACGTGTGCCTTTAAATCCCACGCTCTGGAGGGCATGCAGCTCGGGAAATGCCGGAGTCCGGAATCTCACTCCGGAATCCGAGTCGACGCCCATCAAGATGGAGAGCTCTAGATCTGGAGGGTGGTTTCCATGCGGCTCTGGAGGGCAGCATCCATGCTGCGCGGGAAATGCCGTACTCCGACGGAGAGGGATTGCCGCAATCGTGATGGTGGTGCGAGATAGCCCTTCCCAGTACTCTGCCCGCCATGGAAGCCAAACCTCTTTCCCCTTGCGAGGGCCTAGCTGGTAGCCGCACTAGTGATGCCAAACAGCGCCTAGCGAGGCTGCGTTTAGACCCGGTGAACCCTGCTCCTGCCAAACGGCAGATAGACATTCCAACCGTAAGATCAGGTTTTATCAACGGAAGCCGATTGTACTAATATCGAAACACCAACAGTTCATCACGAAGACCAACCCGCAGCCACGATCCGAATTGTATTTCCAGAATCTCGCTAAATATCTTGAATCGACGAAACAACTGGAAACTTTGGAGGAAACGGTCGTCCGAGTCAGACTCGCAAAGAAGAACATGGAGATGGCGATATTGGTAGAAGACGTACAGCTGCTCCGGTCCGTCTCGCCAAAGAGGACACCGAGCGCCGAATACTTCAGCAATCGTTGCAAATACATGAAGTTGGTGGAGGACTTACGTGCGATGGAGTCATCACTCATCGAACTCGAAATCACGACTACTCAGTTGAAACTGGCGCTATTGCAGGAGGAGTTACCGCTCGCTTGTCGGAGGAGACAGGACGCTGAATCGCACACACGAGCCGAGTTTGACAAGCAAACTCGTTTGTTTGCTAACTCCGTACCGAAGGAGATACTCCGAGTCATGACACCTTCAATCGATTCCGATTCCGACACGAGGATCGCCTTTTCCACTGCGGCGACCTCCGTAGCATCGGATGCGAAGACTCGTAAGCAAGCGCGGCCACCATTTCGCTCCCGGCACGGGGCCAGAGTCCGAAGCAATTGAGGACGAGGATGGGAAGTTGTGAGAAATGGACCGCGAGCTTGGGGCTGTTTGGGTGTTCCGTCTTCCCTTTCCGTCTTCGCCGAGTTGTACTATTACCGTATGCCGTTCCTTATTTATCACGATCCGCAATTTGAATGTCCCGGTCTGAGTCCGATGACTCGGACGCTTTCGCAAATCGCTAACAAAAAATGCGGTAACTACTGTAATTACTGCCCAACCTGAACCCGAACTGGAACCTTTCCGCAGAGAGCCAAGTGTTGTCGCATTGCCATCACGGTATCTGGCCGACCCTCTGCAATCACATCTTTGGATAGGCGGACATACCAACTCAGATCCTTGCCACGCGCTTCAACGACTACACCCTCCATTCCCACATCGTCTGGATCACCAGCAATCACGATAACTCGATCCTTCACCCCAGATGGGATCACTGGACGAAGATAGCATAAAGGAATGGAGAGTTCGCGAGCGATGCTGCTCATGAGCTTCACGAGGATCACAGGCGGGTCACCGCTGACAGGTTCGCCCATGGTAGACGCCATCTTCCCCTCATACGGACGAAATTCAGCACTAAGCTCATTTGCAGTACCTGACGTCGATGGTGAGGTATTGATGCGGACTCGGATTGATTTTCCAATCAAAGCCTGTTTGTCAAGCCAATTCCGAGGAGGATCTTGTATATGCGAGCGTGAGCGAGTAGGATTGACCAACCTAAGCTAGATGAACGTACCGCAATCTTCAAGGCGAGAGCCCGGAGTCCGGCTATTTGGGTCCCAGGCTGGAGTTGTGTATACGCTGATATCCGGGTCGACCGCAGGGAGCGGTGTAGTCGGGATGGAGTTGGTTTCCAAATCTGCTGGAATAAATCCAGGAAATGTGCGACCTATGCTCTCGGCCTGCGCGACAACGGCGGATAGATTACTGGAGCACAAATTGAGCAAAATTTTGATGTCACGATGGTGAACATGCTCACCGTCGCACTTCCGCAGCATTAGCTATTAAGAATTCCGGACCGATGATAATTCGCTGATTGTTGGCTTCCAGAAGTACTCCACACTGTCGGAGGCTTTCGTTGCACCAGATTACCACACCACGGTAACCAGATAGGTGGTGCTTCCCAACGATGCATACGTGCTTGCCAATTAGCCATTTCATTTTGGGACCCATCACTTTCTCGTTTTCTTCGATCGCCACTTGGACTAGCTCCTCCCGGGTAGGCGGTGGTACGAGTTCTCTGCTGGGGGGTTTGCGGCAAACTAGCGCAGGGTTCGCGAATGTAAGGTTAAAAGTCGGGACAGTAAGGATGCTGACGCGATCGGCGTGATGTGCAGTGAAGGCTGGAGTGCCCTGCCATGTTAGATATCAGTCATCTTCGTGATGCGTAAAGGTCATAAACTTGCCTGTGAAGTCGTGTCCAGACTGGAGTCGATGTCATATCAGTACAAGGTGGCCGTGAGGGTGTCAACGGAGACGGAAAGGATATAGCCTACAACCCCGGCGTGTGCCCCATATCGTATCCCTACAAAGTCTCCATCGCGAAATGCCTTCCGGACATGGCGGAGGGGTACGTCAAGGAGGTATTTCTCCCCTAGTCCAACGTTACCTTTTTGCTGAACCTCCACCTTTGCGGTCTCATCACGGATATCAAGAATCTGGCCACAACAACCCTTCAGTTCGCCAACGAGAACCTCAACGCGATCATCAATGCATAGAGCCTTCATCGCATCTGTGTTCTCCCATTCTCGAATCGCAGATCGGTCAACGGCTGTGCACCCACGGAAGAGGTTGATCTCCTCGTAGGTGGGATGAACGTTGACTATGATTAAGTCTTGCGGGGTGTAGTCCATGACTAGCAGACGATCCATGAACGTCATACCCTTGAATTTTGACCCATTCAGCTCCTGGCTTCCCTCAACAGTGCCAGCCAGATTGATGTCCAAGAGTGCAGGGAGCGGGCGCGGTGTCTTGGGACGCTTGCCGGATCGAGATTTGAGTGTCTCCACGTTGTAGGCGATGCGAGGTACCACCAACAACCGTACCAGCGATGTAAAGTTGTCGACGTGGAGTGCATATCCAAGATCTTGGTCGTATGTCCCTCTTTTGATGCGGACCCAATCCCCTACACTGACACCCAGTTTGCCGGAGCCCATTGAAAGGAGTTGGACACGCTCCTGAAGGGGCACCAGATCCACGCCGTTACGCCAATATATTGAGCTAGGGAACAAATCAAGAAAACGGTGTATCGCCAGAGGGGACTGTGCCTCGATATAGATCGAATTCGGCAGTGAGGCTCGGATAAAGGCAGCCGAGATGTCGCCTCGATACTGATTGGCGTTTGCAAGCAGCAGAGCAAGTCCTTTGAATCCTTCCCCGGACTGCGAAATGGCTATAGGTATCACCGAAGCGATCAGCGTATTATGACTCACTTTAACAGAAACACGCCATAAGCCCGTATCTTCGATTGTTGGTTGACGATATGCCAAGTGGGCCACCCCGAAGTCAGAATGTTTCGAGAAAATCGATGAGAGAGAGCTTCCTGTGCTATACCGCTCTCTTATCCGTGTAGCAGTGTTGAAGGTATCCTCCACTTCCTCAAGGATTGCGGCGCGATCAATTGCAGCGTGCGAGTACGGAGCCGGGCCGCGGCGAGTGGGGAGAATCGTACTGGTTTCTGTGGTGGATCCGACCGGGTACGTGGCGTTGTCATCGGAACTGTCATCGGAACTGTCCTCGTCAATTGAAATGAAATCTGCTGACGATTTTGAATTTAATGATGAGTGAAGCTCTTGATACAATCTCACCTTCGATGCTGTTATCGGTTTCCGATCCTCCTCTTTCCTCATCCTCATCGTCACGGTCATCCACAGCAGCTTCAAGATCCAAGAATGCACGGCCATTCGGAATGTAACGATCTCGAAAGTATCTTTCCTGAATGTGGTGGCGAGGAGTTGGCAGGGTCTGGATTGTATTGGAAAGGGAGGCCATCGCAGGCTCCTCATCGGGAGCGTCCGATGTTGGCGCGAATGCGGCTTCTGCACCATGGTCATCGAAATCATCTGTTATGTAGTCTGTCCGGATTCCTGAGCAATTTAGGCAATAAAAATCGTCAGAGGCACCCTCTGAGGCAATGCCATCGGACTCTGGTTCCACCTCATCCCACGGTGTAGAAATATCATGGTCATCCCGACTCGGGATGGAGTCGGCGGACTCGGACATGCTGTGTGAGGTATCTGGGCCACTTGAGCGCACAGCTCATTGGCACAACTAATGACCTCACCCACCTATGATAGTTTCCGAGCCATGTATCAGCGTGTCCAGTCCTCTCAGTCGCGGCCTCAGAAGGGGAGCCACAATTGGGCCAAAAACGTGCACAGCCGCATAGCAAGCCCGAATGAAGGCGCGAGAATCTAGGTCTTCATCATTATCGACGTCGTGCTACCGTGATCGTCGTCGGAAATGGGCTGCGTCAGCTGTTCGACCGTTGAATCCGCCTGAATGGAGTCACTCACCTCCTGAGTCGCCGGAATCATGTCAGTATAAGACTCGGACTCGGACTCGGAGTGGTCACCGTCACGGTGACCCGAGTTGGCTCCACCGATGGATTGCATTCTTGTTCCCAATGTCGTCGACGTTACCTTCTTGATGGCCAGAAAGGGGAGACCTTGCGTACTACTAGATTTGGTTATGACCCGCCAGCTGGAGGGCATGTTCGGCCTTAGGACCGCATTGCCCGGTCGGAGTTGAATACTGGACATGCCCTCCAGTACGCGAAGCAAGCGCGCTGGAACTTGCGTTCACGTGATTCTTTTCCGTTGTCATTGTACTTTGCGACGGCGCTGCCCCAGCCTGCCCGTCCCGTACAAGTAGCATACAGTACCCGTCCATAGAATAAAATTGAGAAGAAACATTTTTCGAAAGACGGCTGGCCCTTATCCAGTGCAGGCAGTAAGTCCTGTGGCTTTGGAGTGTCGAATCATCCCGAACTTTGTCTTCCAGGATATTACAATGCTGAAAGACGCCCAACTTGAAGTCGAACTCGGAGGAAGTAACGGAGGTGCGGAACCAGCCATTAGCTTGATGGAATGCGACAATCCAACACCTACGTTTGGGCAAGACTCGGAAAACCCGCACCACGACACCGAAAGCGCCGGTTCTGAGGCATCTCACAGTAGTGCGCCAATCTCGCTTGTTGGGCTCGATGTCCATACCCATGAGACACATGTGTTGTTCAATCATCAGGGCAGCATGCCGGTATTAGCGGGTTCTCGTAAGCTTTCATCAGTCGTTCGTCTGTATTGCTAAATTCGGACTCTACCAGAATCCATCTGCACACCACAGGGTCCCAAGGAAGTGTGTGGGAATGAAGTCGAGCCCCAAATGAACCCGGAACATGTCAATCTTCTCGCAACCCAGTGGCTGAAATCCAGTGATCTGGCGATTTTGGTCGAGCGCGAGGGTTTGACATACAAGAAAGGCAGGTTCTCCTTGAGCGAGCAGCGTTCTATTCACGCTGCCTTAGAGTCTTACAAAACGGTCAGTTTCTTTCTCAGTGCTCTGAGTACTTTAATTCACGGCGTCTGCGTCAGCGGATGTCGAAAACGAGCACCGAGATCCAAGAGATGCTCTTCCAGAGGTACGACAAAACTCGCGACCAGATATTTTGGTCTGAATTGGGTGAGCGACAACCTGGGGTAATGTCCCTGATTTGGATGAGTACCATTCGAACCTTAGCATCTGCAACCCCTGGGCGACCTCTGGATGCCGTATACCACTTTGCACGGCGGGCTTATCAACCTTGGGCGCGACAGGGACCCTGGGGGCCGGCCGACGACGAAAACCTTATTGAGTAGAATCGTTTCTTGTCATGTGATGTGACGCTAATATGCTCAGTACAGTGCGGTCGAAGAACATGGTCAACGTTGGAAAATTGTGGCCGAACAAGTTGGTCGTTCGGACGCGGACTGTCGCGATCGGTACCGGAACCATGTGAAACACCGACATACACGGCGTAGAGGTATGCTGTCACATGCTCGAGCTGCGCTTGTAGCCTACTCTCTGCTCACCATATCCAAGGGCGATGGTCTGAAGCCGAGCAGTCCGAACTTGAAAGGACCATTGAGGAACTCAAGGTTGAGCAAAAACTTGTCAGTGACTCATCAATTCCCTGGGAGGAGGTTAGCCGGAGGATGGGACACAGTAGGGGAAGACAACAATGCGCCGCGAAATGGTAACGATTTAGTGAACCCTAATGTGTTTCAAGTGCCGATCATGACCTCATTCTATATCGTAGGGCGATCGTAACCCGGCCCCAACGGAACAACAAACCTCACAAGCGACGTTGCTGGTCGCAGATAGACGAACTTAGCCTTCTTCGACAGTTCGTACAATCATCATGATTGCTGTGTCTACTGATCTCTCAGCTTTATTCCAGTCTCCATTCTAGCTTTTCCACGGCAGGCAAGAGTATCGATTGGAACCAAATCACAGTCGGCTCGTGGAGTTCGCGCTTTCTCCAGAAACGGTGGGTATCAATGAAGAAGTCGGTTCATGGCCACGAAGACATGACGCACCGAGGTCAGTCACGCCTTCACTGAGTTACGTTGTGTGTGTTACGACCTGAACTTGAACAGAAATAGTTGAAGACCTGCTCCGAACGCGAAGCGCAGTTGCCGTTTAGCTGGATAGATATTCACGTCTCAGGGATTGAGTAATTATAGCGTACACTATTAGCTGTTGCCGGCTTTCACGCCAGTATTCATACGATTTTTGCATTCGCCGTGGACTTCGCCTTGTGTGATAATATAAATAATTTGAAGTCCGCTATGCTTTCAATCTCAGCGAACTTAATCAACTGGCCCAGGTGTGCAGGCCCTCCAATTATCCCGAAGCACATTGTGGCTGACGATTTTCGTTCTGTCCTCAAATCGTCTTCTACTCCAAGTCGTCTAGAATGGAACATTCTTTTTCCCAGGAATGCGGATGTGGCAAAACCTTCAGCCATTTGGCCGGATTCAAGAATCATCAGAATACGTGCAAACGATCGAAAACCAGACTCTCGAGGATCTTGACCAAAGCAAAAGAAGTGTATCTCAATCGAAAGAGAGCCCCGAAAACTGTCGACCACTCCGCATCGCACGAAAGTGGCCCATCTTGTACCACGGCTGTACAACAGGTAGAGCACAACATATTGCGTACTGAAGAATAATTGATTCTGTTCTCAGACTGAAACGCTCGACGAATCTCGAGAGCGGGCGTCCGTGATGCTAAGTGACGCGACCGATTCAAGACCTACTAAACGTCGCAGGAGATTACCGGCACGCCTATGTGAACACCCCTTCGACATGCACGACAAACATTTACGGGATTTTTTACCCCAACCTTTATGTGCTTTGCCACCTCCGTGTACAAAGTCTGCAACGCATGGTGCAACGGGCCCTGGCTCTAGCGATGATCCTTCATCCAGCTCGTCACAGCAAGCCCGTCCGGAAGTTACGCGCGGTTTGTTCGGACCACTAACGACAGCCCGTAATGTCTTTGGTCTATTTAGACGTTACTGGTCCGCAAGATTACCGTCTCATGATCCGGAAAGTGAACTCACCCCTGCAATGCTTTCGAATGTCGTCAACCACGCCCCAGCTGAGGTGGCCAGCCGCTCATACCACCCATATCCTAACGAGAACTCATTTTTGCTGGGTGAATGGTATTGGAACAGCGGTACCCAAAAATCGCAGCAAGGGTTCAAGGACCTCGTCAATATCGTCAGTCACGCTACGTTCGATCCCGCCGATATTCGTGCCGCCAACTGGGACAAGATCAATGACAAGCTTGCGCTGAATGACTGGGACAGTGACGAATGGACGGATGCTGACGCAGGATGGAGCAAGACCTCTATAGAGATAGATGTTCCTTTCCACCGTTTCACTAATCACCCCGGAGTCCAGGAATATGTTGTGGCAAACTTTCACCATCGATCCTTGTCCTCCATCATCCGCAATAAAGTAAAGAACGCCTCTGACAGTCAGCATTTCCACTATGAGCCGTACGAGCTGTATTGGCAACCTACCGAACACGATGAGGAGCTTCGCGTCCACGGAGAACTATTCACGTCACCTGCCTTCATCAATGCTCATAAAGAACTACAAAATCAACCCGGTATAGCCGGATGCAACCTTCCCCGAGTGGTTGTCGCCTTGATGTTTTGGTCTGATGCCACACATTTGGCAAACTTCGGCGATGCACAATTATGGCCGCTGTACATGTTTTTCGGCAATGAATCAAAGTATCGTCGGTGTAAGCCGTCGTGCAACCTGTGCGAGCACGTTGCCTACTTTGAAAAGGTCTATTTCCCATCCTTCTCATTTTTTTGTTTCCTGATGTCATGGTTTCTTCTTAGTTGCCTGACGCTTTCAAGGACTTTACAACAAAGCAGGCAGGGAAGAAACTGAATCGAGAGTTCTTCGCTCATTGTCATCGTGAATTCACCCACGAACAGTGGCGAATTCTTCTCGATGATGATTTCCTGGATGCTTATGAAAATGGCATGGTTATCGAGTGTCCGGATGGTATAACGCGACGATTCTTCCCTCGGATATTCACTTATTCCACTGATTATCCGGAAAAGTGAACCCAATTCTACCTTCTCGTTATGTACCAAGGTTGATGACATGCATAACAGGGTTTTGATGGCTTGCATTCGGAACCTCGGAAATTGCCCATGCCCACGCTGCACCCTTCCTCTTTCTGACGTACACCTTGTGGGCACAACGACGGATCGACGAAATCGCAAAAAGCTATTGCGCACAGACGACCACCGATACAGGCTTACGGTCTCCAATGCCCGCAAGGCCATTCTTGAACGAAACTACGCTGTTAATAGTGCTGTTGTGGAGCGTCTACTTAAGCCTCGATCGCTCGTTCCCACCACGGTGCGTCATTCATTTCTCTGCGTCTATCGCACAAGAGCTTGATTCCACTCCTAGAATGCATTTTCTGAGAAACTTTCCAAGTTTGGTTTCAACGTGTTTTCGATCTTCGTGCCAGATTTTATGCACGACGTCGAGATCGGGGTTTGGAGAAGCTTCTTGGTTCATCTATTGCGAATCTTGCAATCGGTTAACGAGGAGCTGCTGGATGAACTGGACCATCGGTTGGTGTACAGGACCCTCTAGCTGACGACGTACTGATTGGACACCCCTTTTATCAGTTTTCGCTCGACTCCTGCATTTGGAAGGGATACTATACGGCGATTTACCTCAAATACTTCGGACCTCAAGAAGATGGCGGCCAGAAACTATGAAGATATCTTGCAGGTATTCCGCTTACTCCGTCCGCCTACATCTCCTGATTTAGGCCGTTCCCCAAAGTGCGCAATACCGGTCTTTGAGGGCTTACTACCAGAACCTCATAATACTACTGTTCTTAACCTTTTATTCACCCTTTCTCACTGGCACAGCCTCGCGAAACTCCGCCTGCACACCGATGTCACAATCCAGCGACTCGATGATCTGACATCTGTCCTTGGGTGCGATCTTCGTCGATTTGAATCTGAAACATGTTCTGCCTATCACACCTGCGAACTAAAGCGGGAGAGGGAAGCGAGACAACGAAAGCAGGCCCGCCAGCACACGACTATCGACGTGGTTAAAACAACAAAACTTGGGAAGGACAAGCCTTCGCCTGGGCGTATGCCGAAGACATTCAACCTGCAGACGTACAAAGTTCACGCGCTCGGTGATTACGTGGAAGCTATAAAAACGTTTGGAACCACGGACTCGTACTCCACAGAGGTGGTAAGCAACTTATCTGTCAGATAATTGTCAAAGCCCTCATTTTCTGCAGGGCGAGCTGGAGCATCGCAATGCCAAAGCCCGCTACAAAAGGACAAGTAAAAAGTTTTTTACCAAGCAAATGGCTCAAATTGAGTGTCGGCAAAAGAGGATCAAGCGTATACGCCAGAAAATCCTGAAAGAAGGAGGGGATGTAAGCGGAATTCGCGACGAGGTTAACACCAGCAATCTGGATCCACACCATCACATTGGTATTTCTGAGAATCTCCATCAAGATATCGGATTGTTTTTGAGAGAGCGAGAAGGCGATCCTGCAGTGAAGGTAGTTCGTGACACATCTTGGACTTTACTTGCCCTGATCTTGCTTGTGCTAGGAMTTTTGGTTGAAGCTCAAACGACATATGCTACCTCGCATCCAAGCAGTACTAGCTGCTGAGGCCGGAGTGCCGTCTACGCGATTCTCGTCAGATATTCCCGATGCTGCAACCACAGAATCAACCCAGTCGGATCTGGACTTGCTATACTTCAAGAACAATCGATTGTACCGACACAACATTCTATGGATTAATTACACGACATACGACGTGCGGCGTGCTCAAGACGTCGTCAACCCCAAGACAGACCGCCGAGACGTGATGCTGCTTGCCACTGGCGCCGGTGAAAGTGACATTCACCAGTATCGATATGCGCGCGTTCTTGGAATTTACCATGTCAACGTCATTTACACAGGACGCGGGATGCTGGATTACCAAGCTCGTCGCATGGAATTCCTCTGGGTGCGATGGTTTGAACCCGTTGACGCACAGCCTGTTGAGAACGGCTGGGACGCCCGCCTGCTTGATCGCTTAAGATTCCCAGCAATGAATCACCCTGACGCCTTCGGTTTCGTCAACCCTGATCATGTTCTGCGAGCCTTCCATGCCATCCCCCGTTTTTTCACCGGGCCTCGCCACCCCGATGGGAAGGGAATGTCCTTTTATGCACGAGATGCAAAAGACTGGAAGATGTACTATGCTAACCGGTGAGATCGTTCCGGGATCCGATGTACTCGTTATCTAACCCCAAACACAGATTTGTTGATCGTGATATGGTAATGCGATATCACTGGGGACTCGCTGTTGGTCACTTGTATACCCAGACCCATTCGGATGTCGCTCCAATCTCGACCAGTGCGAAAATCGGGGACATCAGACACGATCTACAAGCAGTCGAAGGAGTTGATGGATTTCCAGACCGGGATGAAAACGAAATCCCAGATACAGCAAGCGACTTACAGGACCGGGATCATTGGGATGAAGAAAATGGAGATCACTGGGATCATGAAGGCAGTGAACACGATTTTGACAATGGCTTTGATTCAGACTCACAACACAGTCACACTGCTTCAGAAACAGAGTCGGAACATCTGGAACTAGATGCCATGTATGGTGATTCTCTAGATGTAGAATGCACGAGTTTCGATTGAACCGCCTGGTCAAGTTGATGTTACGCACTGCCACTGCGTGTGAGGAATAGACCAGGGTGATCAATCCGAGACAGACGCAGCGAACGTCGTCGGCTGCCAATACTCGCCTACCCATTCATCAACACTTAGCGAAGCGGTGACCATAGTTTGATCACTTTCCCCAATTCACGACAATGTAAGTCCCGTCAACCATTTTATTCTCAAGTTTTATTATCAACTCCGACTTTCCTTCAGCCTCCAGTGGAACACCACATCGTAGGTCTAATCCGCCATTCCTCTTCAACTTCCATCACCTACTCCGTCCTTTCTCTCCAGTGCAACAATACATGTAAGATTTGCCCGTTATGTATCAGTCACGCTAATTGACTGGTCACTTTCTCCGATCACCACAATGTAAGTCCCATCGATCCTAAGCTTGATCATTTCTCTGACTTTGCATCAGCCTCCAGTCGAACACCACATCGTAGGTCTATCCGCCATTCTTCTTCAACTTCCATCACCTACTCTGCCTTTTCTCTGCAACAATACACGTAAGTTTTGCGCGTTATTCATCAGTTTACGCGATTCATTTACATCCTAGATCATGACAATCCAATACGACTGGCACGGTCTGTACCAGGGCAGGCCGCGCGCCCGCCGCTTCGCAGAAATCAGAATCCGCAAGCACGTCAAGTTTTGCGACTTTAAACTGCGCGATGTCTGTCGCGTGGACGTTAGGTGTCTGTCTCTCCATTTCCGTTCTCCGATGACTAGGATATGTAGGCCAACAGGTTGGCACGGAGAGAGCGCGAACGATCCCAAGAAGCGGGGCTACCTGACGGTTCGCTACTATCTTGGCGAAGGCACTTCAACCAAAACGCAACATGTGTATAAATGTAATGCGGCGTCTCGCAAGAAGGTAGAATACAAGGAATGAGGGAGAAAGCATGATCATGATCTCTACGAGTTTTTCTTTTCAATTGCAACCTAATTCAGCTATATAGATAGCATTGCAGTACTCACAGTAGCAGAAAATTTCCGAGTCTCTCGTTATGGAATTTACCACGTTGCCACTGATGGCGACTCGCCGCAGGAACGACGAAGCTCTCGATTGTGGAAGGAGAGCTGCCCTCCTCCGAGTCGGAGGATGAACAGGATGTTGAACGAGACACACTGGAGAGCATGTTGATCGTCCGCTTGCACTGCAAACATGGTGTGTCTTCCTCTTTCACCCAGTCCTGATGTGAAATCGGCTGAAAGGCATCAAAACGCATCGACTTCTCTTCTTGACGCCGACGTCATTGATGACGCCTGGTGCCCCAGTCAGTTTACAAGAATATCGCCCCACGATTGGCCGGAAGGCAGTCATTGCCATTATCGAGCATTTCCCTCCAGCAAGAGGCCCTCTAATTGATGCACAATGATTTGGAAGTTCAGGAACACCGAGGTGGATGTCAGAAGCCATGATCATGCCGTTGACACCAAAGGTGAACTGTGCCGAGATCCGGACATCTGTCCATGCTGAGGTTTCGCAGGTCATGCTCAACTCTCCACTGAAATGACGATCAGCGCAGACGAAGCTGACGTCTACAACATACGCGAACCACCGATCGCCATCGTCTCAAGGAACACCTATTTCGACTTTGCCTTCTACTCCCAACAGGTTATCAGGAC
>CEMM01319169.1:409-11475 GCA_900068975.1 Hygrocybe conica | reverse complement strand
AAATTGGCTCCTCGTTTTCGACAACGTCTTTCCAGAGACCGTCCAGTTTCTCCGACAGCATTTGCCACGAATCAACGGCCGAGGCACAATCCTATTCACGACTCCCACAAGAGATGTGGCACTCGCCGTCACACGCACTGCTGGGGAACAACACGCGGCAATCGAAGTTCCCTTGCTGAACGTGAAAGAGGGCGTCGAGCTATTCTGCGCTCACTTCGATGCCGGACAGGTGGATCTGCTTTCTGCAAAGGTCGAGACTATCGTCAAAGCAGTCGGCTGTTTATCTCTTGCAATATCGCACACTGCTGCATACATGACTCAATCGAAGAGATCGTTGGATGATATGCTGGAGCTCTTCCAGAGCAAGCACATGATTGACGTACGCAACTGGTACATGGATCCAATTGCAGTGATACTCATTTCCATGTCGGCAGGTTATGAGTTGGGAACACACGCTATCTGACTATGAACACAAATCTGTGGCTGCTACATTTACATCTCAACTGCAAGATCTCGACCGGCAATGCCCCGACACTAGCAAGCTGCTTCGAGTCATGGCATTCTTTGATCATGAGAGTGTTCCTCTCCAGATGCTTATTGCAGGCGCCGAGGCTATCACTGCATCGCAGCAGTCGCCAACCCTATCTCCATTCACTGCTTCACTCCTCGCTCTCATCCAATCGCCCATTTCACGCCAAAATGCCATTACACAGCTCCAGACTCGCTCTCTCGTCACGTACCACGCCACCTCCAAATCGCCGACTCTCCGCATGCACGACCTGATTCAGGTCGTAGTCTTGGAGAACACGAAAAGCAGTGGGCTCGATCAAGAGTCATTCGAGCTTGCTGTGGAGCTTGTATGTGCTGCATTCAGGAAGATCGAGAATCCCCAGTCCCCTGAATTGTGGCCTCAATGCGAGCTTCTCGTTCCGCATATCCAGTCCTTGACAACACGGCAGGACGCGTCGAGCAAAGCCAAGAAAGCACTTCTTCTGGCCAATCACCGTCGAGGGATGTACCTGAGTAGCCGAGGACGGTATGCAGAAGCCGAGAGTCTGTACGAAATCGTTATGGCGGACAGGGAGCAACTCTTTGGCCCTAACGACCTTGACACCCTCGCCGTGATACACAGCCTGGGATGGGTATACAAGCGCCGAGGTCGTTACGCTGACGCGGAGGCGTTGTTCAAGCGGGTATTGGAACGCCGGAAGACTCAACGTGGACCAGAACACCGCCACACGCTGAGGACAATGTATCGCCTCGCTGAAGTCTACCGTCGCCAACAGCGCTACGATGACGCCGAGACGCTCCTCAAGCAGACCCTTCAAAGTCAAGAATCTCTCTTCGGGTCAGAAGACGACGAAACGCTCTGCACGATGAACGTGCTTGCGACTATCTACAATTCACAAAAACGCTACGACGAAGCCAAGTTGTTGCTCACACCAGTGCTGCAGGCGAGAGAAAAACAGCTCGGCTCGATGCATCGCTCGACTCTCATCACGAAACACTGTCTCGCCCTTGTTTATCTCTCACAACGACACTACGACGCCGCCGCTACGCTGTTCCAGCAGGTTTTGCATGCCTCAGAGAGGGATCTTGGCCCGCAACACCCGGACACCCTCGCAACCATGCATTCACTCGCTCGTGTCTACACATCACAAAAGCGCAACGTGGAGGCGGAGAAGCTGCTGGTGCGCGTTCTGGCAGGTCGGGACAAAGTATATGGGCTTTCCCATCCAGATACGCAGGTGACTGTTCAGCAACTTTTGTTTGTTTACAAGCAACTTGGGCAAATGGATGACGCCAGGATGCTCAAGCAGCGCCTTTCACCATCCTGATAATTGTCAAGTACAGTATTTTTTGTCATTTTAACACTCTGTACGCGCAATCTTATCATTATATAAGATCTTATCATAAGGCCCATTCCATCACCACCTCCATTGCTGCCCTCCCCGTTCAGACGCCGTATTTTTATGCCCGGGCCTTTTACTTCTGAGTTCCTGACCTTTGCCGCCTTGCCGCATGGCTGTCTTACGGGTTGATCCTAGCATCACACTGCTCTCTTCAGCTTCCTGAAAGGGCCAAGTGTGGCGCTCAACGGCTTACCATGTAGTCCAGCAGACCTCCCACTGGAACCACTTTTCTTCAATTTTATTTCCACCATCAAGATTATCAGGTAACCAAACTTATCTCGCTCGGCTGTTCAGTCAATATTGTTTTGTCTCATCCCATGGATTCAGATTTCCCTGGATCGGCACGTTCCCACACACCAGAGGATCACGTTGGCGAGAGTGCAGAGTTTCTTCGGACCGGGGAAGAGAGGTTGACGAAATGACCGAGCACAATTATGAATAATATGCAGGCGGGTGTTGCACCAAGGATCAAAACCGTTATGAGATGGACGCCGAGGAGACAGTGCAGGGCAGAGCGTGAAAGGCGACGCGGATTGAGCCAGAAACAGATGAAAGGATACACGACGTACGTACTAAATATTACACAACGATAGACGACAGAACCCAGAATCTCGTCTCACAGACTTGACTCGGACGCACTCGGTTGCTGCTCACAGGCAACTTCAGCTTCAGACACAATGGTCCTCTGCGAAACCACGGACATCACGGCGAACCGCAGTTCCGTTACGGTGACTTCTTTCTCTCGGGTAGCGCTGCGTGCGTGAATCATCACGCGTGTTGACAAAATGGAGTTGACGACGACTCGTTGCAAGCTGTAGCGAGAGAGAAAAACCGTGATCGGGAGAATTAGAAAGCCAGTCACCACGTACGACATCAAGAGTTCGATCAACGGCAGCTGTGAGGCAGGAAATTGAGTTAAAACGTCACGGTCGGCAATGGGGTTGGTACATACCGGTCCTGCGAGCAACATGATCACATTTCCAACGGAAAATACTGGATTGACCGGTAAACATTGTACTGTAGTTTTCACAGGAGACTCACCCAAAAAAAAGAGGTAATGGAACAAACTGTCCCTGTATAATGTCTGCAGCAGGCTGTTTGAAGGGATACCTGTCTTCAGAGCTTTGTTTAAAGTCAAAAAGATGATAACTGGATCAAGTGATAATCAGAAACAGTTGGACATGCAAGGAAACTGTCCCCATACTTGTCTCTGCCACCACCACTAGGAAATACATCCCGGAAAAGAGTGTCTTGTCTGCGCTGATTTGGAAGCAACCCTTCAACTTGAAAATCGGTGGCGGTGGAGTGACTACAGACTCTCAGCAAGAACACAGAGGAAAGAATTGCAAAAAGACATACATCTAATCGTGGGAATAAAGCGTGCAGTGATTACAATGCCGCAGATGAGGACTGCCTGCGATACAATGAGTTCACGGGTTTGGATATCAATCCAACGCATGGAATACACACCACCCAAAAGGTAAAAAGAAAGACAGTGACCCGTGTAGAGTTCCTGTATAGCGCTGACGTTCGAACAAAGAGAATCGCTGAGGCACAATACGACAACGTTAACCACGGCACGCAGACATGACAAATGCGTTGCATACCTTGTGCCGCAGCGATACCAAACATTGTTTCCCCTGTCGATGAAAAAGAGTGTGAGCGATATTCACGGCAGGTGGAATTCTCATATCATACATAGCACAGCGGTGGACGTGCGTAAGCATGTCTGTTTATTAGATCAATGCTAAAGTCCAAGAGAAGAATGTGGCTCAACGACGTACGTTCACGGATGTGCGCGACGCCACTGTCACTGGACACGAATGCGGCTTATCAGCAACGTCAACTCGAACGCGCGAGAGCTACACACTCCAGAGTACAAACGGCATATCAATCAGCGAAGAGTAGCGCCCAAATATGTACAGCGCTTTGCCCAGTCCCCATCTCGACTTCCAGATCAAGTCGACCTGCGTAATTCGTCAGGCGCTCGTCCAACGGTGCGATTCGAAGAAAAGGAGTAACCTCGTCTTCGAGGGTGATGAGATAATCATACAACTGCACACAAAAAGTGATTCGAGTCAGGTCGTTTTCGCATTCAACGGTCGAACAAGGTTGTCATACCAAAACAGCAAGGCTGGCAGCTTTGTGTGTGTATACGAATGTCGTGTCGGTTACTGTATAAGCAGCAGAGTGACGGGGTGCGTACCCTTGCAATACTGGAGGAATCGTCATAACGTTAGCTGATGCGGGGGATCTCTGAAGATCATCAACACCGTTTACCTTCGTGATCTGGTATCGGTAAAGAGCAAGCTCGACAGACGGAGGAAGCGACATCTCCCGCGGGGGTGAGAGGTTGGTATCAACTCGGAGGGACTCCACGACCACTGGTAGCCGCTCTCGATATATTTATCATAGCTCACGCCCATTGCCACCGAGTCCGATCATCGAGCCTGACCGACGTCGGGCGATATTGAATTAACGAACGAACCATCAAGGGAACGTTTTGATGGTCTGATGTGGGCTTCTTTTCTGACCGTCAAGACCGTGACCTTGATGGGAAACACAATTGAATCGCCAGCTTCGGGGTCACAAGATCAACACGTACTGAGTACTTCAGCATCTATGATGCATCATTCCAACTGATCTTGATCGCGTCGACTGCGACGGGCGCAAATCTGTCTATCGTCGCTTAGCACCGCTGATGCATTACGAACGAAAGGCCTCAGTACCAGGGTCTATGTAAACTTGAAGTGGGGTGATTTTCGCAGGCGGTGACAAAGCGGTGACGCGGTGACAATAAAGCAACCACGTGGAACTTATTTTCCCACGATTATTTTTGTGGCTCGCATTTCGTCGAGGCCCAATTCCGCACGAAGCGACGCTACTGACGTGTAGGGGCGTGCAGCTCACTCTATCGTATCATGACCAGCTATAAATATCTAAATACGAACAGCCTGTCGAGTCGATCAATCATTACAGTACAGCAGTACAGCACGGGGACAACTACCGTAGTCCAAGTGTTACATCGAGTCCATAAGCAGGAGAGCAAAAAAGACAACACGACGACAACAGCAAAGAAAGCATTCAAAGCAAAAGCAACAACGTAGTTATCCAGATTCATTGTCACGCAAAGACCAAGTCAAGGGGTCACTGCGTATTATGGCGGCCAGAGCTAGAAGATCCATTCGAGCGCGGATCCCGCGGGTGCGTCTCCCTCCTAGTCTGACCTTGTTGGTGATGGTGGTGGTGGTGGTGGTGTTGTTGTTGTTGTCCCTGGAACCCCTCCGGGGTCCACATCTCGAACTGATAACCCCCCTGGCCTTGCTGCCCAGCCGCTCCACCTCGACCATGGCGATAGCCGCCAGACTGAGACTGCTGCTGCATCCTCAAATATTGCATCGACGCATGCGTCGGGTCCGAAGACATCGCCGGCATCGTAGCGGCGCGCGTCGGGTGTTGATACTGCTGCGGCATCCCAGGGTACGCCCCCATCCCGGACCCCGCGACCGGGATCTGCGTAAACGCGCCCGCCGTCCGCGCGTGGCCTGTTTGATATGAAGAATGATAGCTGGAACCCGCCTGGGTGTGGGAGGAGCCCGAGTGCGGCCCTCCAGAGAGGAGCGACGGCTGTCCGAACATCGGGTGTCCGAACGAGGGCTGGCCGTACGCCGAGATGTTGAATGGCTGTTGTCCGAACTGGGGTGTCGCGGAAGCCGGAACGGGCGACATGGTGAGCGCACCGCCGCTGTACGTGGTGGCGGAGGAGGACTGGGAGAGACCTACACCGCCGCCGTACGTAGGATCGGTCGGCGAGGGTGAGCCGGTCTGTCGGTAGGGAGAGCTCCTCCTATGATACCTCGTACGACCTTCGCCGACTTGGTGGGCCTGGTAGCGAAAGTCGTCGGGGGGCGGGCTGTCGTCTCCATCGCCATCCTCAGACTCGTCAGAATCTCCATCGGTGCTGGATCGTTTATTCCTTCGCTTGCGAGGACGCTTGTAGCCTTCACCTTCAGACATGTCGACACACCAATAGCTCCCTTTGCCAGGCTCCGTGACCGGGCGCGGGACGTTACGGAACACCTTATTAAGAGAAAGGTTGTGCCGAATAGAATTCTGAAACAAAAGTCGAGATGTCCAAGTCAGTACCCCGACAACTCGACAAGAGAGATACGAAGCCCCACCTTCCACGCCTTGTCGTCACTATTCAACCTATACCACTCGAATCTGTCCTCGATCGCAGCATAAATCCCTTGCAAAGTGAGCATCCTCCTCGGACTGCCATAGATCGCCAACTTGGTGAGAAGCGGAAGCGGCTGGGTGGGCCTCTGACCAGGCGGCGGGTCAGGCAAAGCACTGAGGCCGATGGGATCATCCGGTCCGAGTCTCAGCTGCTCACGCAAGGCAGGCCCGGCATCTGGGATATCAGGATCCGGCGACTGAGGCGCAGTATTGGTGTCAGTCGATGTGGGAGCCTGAGCCCGCTGCCGAGAGCTTCCTTGGGCAGACGACCGAGTGGACTGCGACTGCGACTGCGGAGCCGACGAACGATCTGATTGCGACGGGACGACGTGGCGTCCGGGGTACATAGTCGGACTGTATGCTTGGGGCAGGTTCGTGGCGCCAGGAACATTCTCGGCGTGTACAAGTCGAGGGTCGAATTGGGGTTGAGGAGAGACACTTCCTGGTTCGACGGAATAGACACTCGGGGGGATGTAAGGATGCCTCGCAGGCTGCGACGGCCGCGTTCGATCGTGCTAAAAGGGCAAAATGTCAGTATGGAATCACGTGACTTTAACAGCCATGACATGACCTACCACCTGCGGTAATTCACGTCTCAAACTTGACAAATCCGATTCAAGCGGCTGCTCAAACGGCGGGGAATGGGCCTGTTGGGTGGCCGGCGGAGAATTGCCGGGTCCAGATTCGGAGTCTCCCGAGCTCGAGGATTGGCTAGGAAGTCGTCCCGGAACACGCGAACGTGACATGATGTCTTCATTACGATCGCAGATTGACGCACGAAAAGCCCGAAGAGACCCGTCAATCCCGTTCCCATACTAGTGACAGTTGTATGATTGGCTCACCTGTACGGAGATGGATGGATATATATGGTAATAAACCGTGACAAGGTGTGACGGTGTAGAAAGGGAGTCGATGATCGACACAAAGAGCTTTCAGAGGTCCTCGGAGGGGGGAACGGGTGGTCCTGCGGGACTCTGGAGGCCTTGTAGCGTGCAGACGGTGGGGGGCAACATCCGCCTTTTAAAGTCATCTTGGGGCGCCTAGGAAGTTTGGGTCTGTGTGCGCTGGCTATGACCTTACAAGTCGATTCTTCAGAGGGCACAAACAGTCCGAAAAACCGAGCGCCGTTCGGGATTGGGTCCGGTGTATGTTGCGTCATGGGAAAAGCTTGCATAAGCAAGGCTCTGCGGAGGTCATCGCATCTCGCAAACAGAGACAGCACAAAAATCCACCATTTACGGGAATTTCTTGTTGGGGCGGGGTCTGAGGGCGTATGTTTGTGCCTCGGATCCCAAACCCGGGTATTCGTTGGATTGGTGCTGGAGAAATCGCCTGATCAAGCCGAGGAGCGCATCGGAGGCGCTGCGAAGGGCGTGAGAGGGTGTTTGCTTCGCAAAAAAGAAAATCATGAACCTCGAAGTAAAGAAGGCCCCGATCTGCGAAACCGCCATAGGTTAGCGTACAAGTCGACGTCGACGGCTGCTCGACATCATCTGGTCCGTGCTCACTGTGGGTCCCTGTGGGCGATGATGGTGGTGACTCGGTGAAAAATTGCCTGTTTCTGAATTACCTTATTTGGAAGTACGGATCTGGCAGTAAATTCAAGGGTCGGTCAACAAATGAGGCCGTTGTATCCAAAATTCGTCCCCTATAATGTCACAATGTAGTACCCGAATACTTGCGTCTGACTGAATATTTTGTGGTAGTACACTATCATTTTCTGGTTCGCCTTGCTGTGACTGGAACAAAATATGAGCACCACAAATCTCACTCGTTACGAGACAAACCTGTTCTCTGACAAGAACGCTGCCTTTACGGAACCTCGCCGGTAACGTGTTGTAGTTCACATTGAATCGGGAGAACAAGATCTCATTTTTCTGGCCTGAATTCGTTCCCTAGATCCGTGACGTCAGTTCAATGTGGATCCAGACAAGATTCAATATTCGAAACACACGGACCCGCAATGTCTTGTGGGCCTCTGTCGTCGTCTCTCCACCCTGTTGCACCAATGACCAGAAGGCGGTGTTGTATAGGTTGTTGATGTGGGCTTGCGTGTGGATCTCAGTCTCAATTTACACACGATCGGCGTGTCGATCACTCACTATCGGCTTGTCTCCATGAAAAGTAGTCCCGCACTTCTTTCTCGGTTGGATAGAGCACGATCCGTCCATCAAACGACGGTGGGTATTCCAGCGGTGTATCCGGAAAATACGATCGCCAATGGAAGACGTAGGAAGATGTGAACAAGGATGTGACGGTCGAGACAATCTTTGCCTGACGGCGATTGTATAGCGATGTCGATTTTCGAAACAGGAAGCTTCAAAACCGAATGATGAACAATCGATTGTATAGGATAGTCATCGACCGCACCTGAACTCGTCGGATTCACCAAACCCCAACACGATGTCCCGATACTCTGTCATGACATCCATCGCAGCACGATCCATGAGCTGCAAAGCCCGTTCATCGTTCGGTTTCGCAAACCGATGCTTATCAGAAAACCTGAGTTCGACCGATCGGGTGAATCACATAAAAAAACAACCGCAGCACCACGCACCTGTGAAACGCATGTCCATCGATACGCAGCACCATAAACGTTCCTAGCAAAAGCGCATCATCCAGCTCATATTTTCGAACATACGCAAATCTGGAACCGGCCATCTCGACTCAAGTCACTTTGACCGTGTGAAATCACGCGTGACTCTTTTCCCTTCCCGCCATCGCACAAAACACCTGCTGTGCGTACGGGATCCCTTCACGACGGCTACGACGAGCTCACATTACTCCAGTTCATCCACAGCGCACTCTCCCACCAATGAACTCCCCATACTACTCCTTCTTCCGTCGCCGCACCATCGGCCGAGCGGCGTCTCCGCCTACTTGGGCGTGCTACGAGCAGATCCCATACGACGACGACGACGACGACGATGAATGCAGCGACAGCGGCTCAGAGCAGGAATCCTGCTCCGAGGACGCAGAAGACTGTGCCCAGCCAGCGCATGATACCGACTCCGACCGCGAGGACGAACACGTTGTGCACACGAGCGACAAGTCAGATAACCCTACCAGTCCGGACATCGATATGGAGATCGACGCAGATGCCAACGAGGACGGAGCGGTCAAGAAGTCCGTCGAGTTCCAGAAAGACGTCAAGGGCAAGCAGCGTGCGATTGAGACTCCATCTGAGAACCCCAAGAAACGTCGTGTAAAGAAGCGCCGTGAACGAGTATACACTCTGAGGCCTATTCTAACCATTCAGAGGAGCCAAGGCTTTGTGTGGAACCAGGTCAGCTCGACATGTTTCTCCTCGCTCAAGTGACTCGGTTCACATTCGACCAAACGCTCCCCAGGACCTGTTTGTTCCACCCTATATCAAAGATAGATGTCCGTATTCCCCGTCTTATTCTCATACATGACTCACTCTCCGCAGACGTCGCCTCGACTTCACCCCCAAACTCGAAGGGATTCATCTCCACCTCAGCCTCGTCCACCAATTCTGCGTTGACCGACTACGAGGTGGAAGTCGTCGAGATCAGAGTGACCGAAGGTGACTTAGACGGTATCATTCCATAGATGACTCCTACCTACCATCATTCCTCTACTACGTGCAGCTTGTTGCCTGCTAACGATTTCACTCAATCTCCTCATGACTGCCTAGTTCTTTCTTCATTGGCTAACGTACAAGAATCTGTATATACGAAACATCCCGTAAAATAGCTTTGCGTAGAATGCAACGCCAAACTGGTACGGTGCGCATTAAATTTGGCATGATGTCAGACACCGATATTATCGATGTACGATTTCCTCGATGGCGATTTCAGATTTAGATTCGGTAGAACTACCGTTCGCTGCGGGCGCCGGTCTCGCGGGGAGACTCTGCATAATTCATTTCCTTAGCTTCTCCCATCATTGGCGTAGCAATGGAATATCACCCATCAACTCCAACGGCTCCAGCTCGACGTCGATAATTCGCGCTTGCGCACAGATGCACGAACAGATAACCGACAACAAGCGCAGCTTGCACCATCAGCGCAACGACGCTCGCCACTTGAATCCAGAGCATGCCTTCCGTAAACAGCCTACGGAATGCTCGTCGGTTATACCGTATCATCACAGTAATAAGCTTGAACGGGAGGACTGACGTGTACAGTTGGTTTGCGGCTCGGCTTCTGCGCCTCAATGATGGCCTTGGCGCCTGTAATGAGCATCTCCAGAGGGATGCTCTCGGGATCGAGGAATGCTAAAACGTGGAGGAGCTTGCTCGCATCAGGGTGTTTTTGGTCGAGGTCTGTTTACGATCACCCATTTGCTCCCGCCCAACGGGATGTAAATGTACCTACAATCTGGAACGATTCGTATCAGAAAAACACCCGTGGCGAGCGAGATATTTCGGATTGGTGCGAGTCACCTCGTTATCCACAAGTTGTAGCTCCTGTGCCAGCTTCACCAGAACCCGAGGGTCGAGTAGTTGTTAGCCATGCATCGGAGCATGTTTTCGGGTGGATCGATGCCATCGGCCAAAGACCACAGTCGGAAAAATCGCCATGGGAGTAGATGCTATGACGCAGATATGTTAGCATCGATTCGCCAGCGTCGGGGATGAGCAGGGGATCGAACCTTCAACTACACGATGATCAGATTGTAAAAACCCAATCATGGCGATTTCGGCAGGGGTATCGTACGCCCAACACTCTCGTGTCGTTAATAAAGTGCTGTACGAGCTCCATCGTCATCAGGCAAATAGGGATTGTAAAAGGTACCACAGAACAGTACGGAAAGGGATGACATCGTTATGTTGAAGCTTATATGCATATGATCCTTTCAACGCATGAGAAAGCATGACTTTCGGTTGTTGAGAACGAGACGTACAAGGAGGTCTAGTGCTGGGTGCAAGTCCCTGTATCGATATCCAGC
>CEMM01319149.1:0-13506 GCA_900068975.1 Hygrocybe conica | reverse complement strand
GAGGTCCCAGGGACATCCCAAAGAGGTCCCAGGGACATCCCAAAAGCATCCCAAGGATGTCCCAAAAGGTCCCAGGGACCACCCAAAGAGGTCCCTGGGACATCCCAAACAGGTCCTAGGGACGTCCCAAAAGCATCCCGTGGACCTCCCAAAATGGTCCCAGGGACATCCCAAACACCCCCTCCTCCTCCTCAAAATGGTCCCAGGGACATCCCAACCCCCCCCCAGAATGGTCCCAGGGACCACAAAATATCCCCCTACCGGTCCCCTACATCCCAGGATGTCCCATGGGACAATATATTGGTCCAGGAGGTCCCATGCCAGACCCACCTCTTAGGTCCAACCCTTTGGAGACACGGTTCAGCCTAAGAGGTAGGTTTTGGGGGCTGACTGAAGTGGCTTTGTAACGTAAGGAGATGGAACATGTCGAGGACGTTGAACGAGAATGCGCTGATCGGTCGGATGTGAGTGGGCGGTAAAAATCCCGCGCGAAGGAGTTGAGTGCGGGTGTGGGAACCGCCGACGCTCGCATAGCACCCACAAAACTGCACATCAACGCTGTGGACACCATTGGTATCAACGATTGTGAAGTCCTTGTTGCGATCTCCGGCGATGGGACATGGGTCTCCGCCATGACCTAAAAAAACTCGGACTCCAAGCGATTTGAGGGAGACATCCTCAAAGTGGTCGCCAGTCCAGTGCTATTGCCGCGTCAGAAAGGGTGATTTGCTGTAGGTGGTTACTCACTAGCGCGCGATGAAGGGGCGCATGGGAATGCCGCTCTACGAAGCAGGCATGACACCACAGCTGGCATCCGAAGCAATCCTTGCATTTGTACAGCCCCTCACCTCTGCATTTCGCACACGTTTTGATCCCTGCACGTCCGTCGTGTTGAATCATCTCGTCGAGGTAGGCTGCTCGACAATGCGTCACCCACTCTGCGAGGTGTGAGTGGTCGGACTCATTGTGCGGCTCGTGGTGGTCACCGTTTGATTCCGAAAATTGCTCATTCCAACCAGCGTCGTCAGTAATGTTCTCCTCAGCGGTTCCGCCAAGCGCTGGTCCGGAAACGGGATGGGCATCTGCAGCCTCAGAATCGACCGTACTCGTACTCGGTAGAAACATCGTCGATTGAACGAGCCGTCCTGTTGCCGTCATGTGGACAGAGACGGTGCGATCCGGCGGCTGCATTGTGGAGTGAACTCGAGTAATGCGGGCTACCGCCTTGTCGGCTCTCTTGCGCTTGGGGGGCATACCGACGCGTTGACTCCCACAAACGAAATCGGAACTGCACGGGTACGGCGGACAACGGACACAAGAACGCAAAACAAGATTAAAGAAGATAAGACAAAAAAAGAAAGTAAAAAGATAAGATAAGAAGATAAGATAAAAAGATAAGATAAAAAGATAAGCTAAAAGGAGACAGCAGACAATACAGGTGTCGGCATTGGTGCGCCTGCTGTCGGGCCCAGTTGTTCGCCATCGTGGCTCGACCACCCATCCAATTATCTGTGGGGAGAAATCAGAGACAAATTACTGTAATGCGTGGATGATCGATCACCTATGACAGTAGATAACGAAGTTGGGGGGACCAACAATTGCCTGCAGCGAGGACAGCGGGCGGGTAGGGCGTGCGAGAAACGTCGATGGCGTACCTGAAAAAAGAATGGTGAGAGTGAATGATGAGAGTGAGCGAGAGAGCGAGCACCGAGTGTACTTGGAAATGAACCGGGAAAGCCCGTTCCAAGACGAGCAGGAGGAGGGCGGGGAAGTGGTTGATTCCGGCCGGCCAAACGAGGATGGGGGAGAGCGAGAGCCCTAAGCAACAGAATATGGTGAGTTCGAGAGAACTGGAGGAGCGCAGTGATTCAAACCAAATGCCGGATAGAGGGACTTACCAACGCCAACGGCTCCTCCCACGACGCTTCCCAGCTCCTTGACATAACAGAGATGTTGCCTGAGGCATGTCTGTCGTGTCCTCAACCAGTCTCGCGGCGGTCCCGATAGTCGAGTTGTGCGGTGTCGGCAATTTTGGGCCCGGGTCTCCAACATTGATTGCAGCGGAGTGGGTGGCGGAAGGGGCGTTGGCGTTGGCGTTGGCGTTGGCGTTGGGCTGGCTTTGGCGATGGTTGTTGCGATGAGAGGATTGTGAAGGCAGAAATTGCTTGTGGTGAGTCTGAAGCCAGAACAGGCAACCGAAAATGTTACAGCACTTGCCTTCAGGTTGTCCCACCACCTCTCTTCCTCCATCCATCACCATTGCAGTTTGGTATGTCGCCGAATTTCTCTGTGCATTGTGTCACGCTTGGCTTGCCTGTACTCACACCGCTGACACTCATCTACTCGTGCAGGCTACGATATTGCTTCATCGCGGTCGTGGACTCACGGACAATCCACGATGCCAGGACATCGAAACGGAGCCAAAGTATGAATAAGGACCAACGTTATCGAGCCAAGTGAGTACCTGCTCGCCCCCTCATTGTTGCTCCAAACTCAAGATTCCCCACAATCCCCAGGAACCTCGACCACATCCGAGAGAAGGATCGCATCTGAGCGGCAAAGTATGATTTTCGTCTGTTGTCTCATTTTGCTCATGTTCATGACTTCCAGACGTCAACTGGAGGTGAAGAATAGTACACGGGGGTGAGTGTAATGGGTCCCCGAATTTTTCTTGGTTCACACATCCCGCGCTCATAGGCGGGCAGAGCCCGCCGCATCTGCAAGAGCACCGGATCCGTGCCTTGTCGTTCCTGAACATGCACATCATGGTCGTTCGCCGAATTCAGCACACGTGTGTGTCATTGCGCCAAGGTCAACTGCTACGACAGAGGCCGACACTCGGTGCCCGGGCCTGAAAAGGCTGGAACCACCAGCGCAATCAGCGGTCGAAATTATTCGTGAAACGCGTGCCATGGTCTGGGAATGGACAAGGGACCAGGGACCCGTCTCCGGATGGTCGGCGGCTTTTCTGGCCGAGATAAGCGACGCACAGCATGACGATCGTCGATATCTCAACGTTCAGCGCGAATGGGCGAGTCATGCAAGGATTGGGAAGGTATTGGCGCGCGATCTACGAGAAATTATGCGAAGTAGGTTGCCGGTGGACGAGCGTTCATTGAGGGATGTGCTGCGCGAGACAGTGGATCTTCTGTATACCTTACTCACTGGCATTGCAACCATCGAGGCACATTTGGCCTTGGTGGAATGAAAAAAATATTTATTCATGACGATGGCGTGCTACAGGAATTGAAATTGTACTCGGTGACAGAGCGCATCGGGAATAGCGGGCGTGAACCAAACAGGGGGACGGTGCAGAGCACATGGAACGGGCAGATTTTCCTGCTTGACTGCTCCCCCCACATTCAACACTCCCCACAGCCCGCACTATCTTCCCCATGGTCTGCGGTGCGACCCCGACAGCTGGCGCGACCCCGACGGCTGGCGCAGAGAGAAATTGAGGCGGCATGAAGGCCTGGACGAACGAGGAACAAAAAAGGTGGCTTACCGAAAAATTGCCGGCTTATTGCGTGTCGAGAGGTTCCAACAATCCTGGCGAGTTTTGGTCACCGACCTTGGAAGAGTGGTTCCAAGAGTGGCCGATGACTGTTGACGAGGGAGAAACCGGTAACAGAGCAGAGATCCTGGCGCAGCTGGTAACGATGAGGAAGGAGGTCAGTTCAGAGCCCCGCGTTCGAGCAGCAACACTCACTTCTGTTCTCATGTTTCCCACTGGCAGCAAATCTGATATTGGTTCAAGAATCATAAAGGCGGCAGCACGCCTGATGGAGAGGGGCGAAGTCGCGTGCTTGACCTGACTGGGAAGGCCTCGAAAGCCAGAAAGTTGTCGGAAGTGAATGCGTACTCCAAACTATATTTCGCGGAGAGAGTTAAGCTTGTTGTCGAGGAGAGGTAGAGGGAAGAATACCTGAGGAAAAATCTGGGCCATGCCGCGAATCTCAAGGTGCCGCACTGGAAGATCCCCTTCCAGAACGCGATCCTGCACGAGGTATGGAATGCCGAACCCGAGGAAGTCAAGGCTGAAGTACGGCGGAAGTTCAGACTTGATGTGAACAATGCTGGCGGAGATCAGGAGGTACCTCCGACTCAGAATGAGAGGGCAGATCGCGCGCTGAAGTTCCAAATGTACGTAATGATGTTGCCACGACTCCTTCGTCTTGTTGCCGAGCGGCTGATGTCCTTCATGACACACAGCAACATAGACTGCTTGCCGCGCACGATGAGCAAGGCCTTGGCGGAGCTCGAGGCACAAACTGGCTTAATCGGGACAATACTGCTTGGTGGTCCCGAACCTGGGCAAGGCGGAAACATCACTGTCTTTGAGTGCGTGGCTTGCATCGTTGGGCAGTTTAGAGTTTTTTTAGACCCACCTTCACGTCAGGTTCCACAGAGGTCGCGCTCAGTACACAGGTGATGATTTCGGCCGTGTGTACAAAGACTTTGTGGAGCACATTCGAAAGCCGTTCCACAATTTCGTGTCTCGCGCATTCCGTACATGCTGCCATTTTCTTTCTGGCTTCCCACTGAATGTCTGATACCGGCAATAGCTCCTGCTGCCCATGCCAATGTCACGCTTCCAGGAACAGCTAACATGGCGAATTATCGAATGGTACGTTGTCATTCTACCCTCACAATGGACATGTATTCATTGTCGGCCAACCCAAGCCCAATAACGATAGCGCTCCGGCTCAATCCACCACCATCGACTCATCCGAGTCGGATCATACCGGCCCCCATGCGTCGGGTCGTCTCAAGACGACTTCGAACAGCAAGTCGGCCACACCCAAACCTCTCGCCGTCGACTCCGATGGGGACGACGACAATGAGCAAGAGACTGGGGACCACTCCGGGTCCGAATCGCCAGAAGCAACTGACATCGTCATCCCGCCCGCACGGCTGCTGTCGGAATACGAGCAAAAGCGGCAAGCGAATATCAAGAAAAACGAAGCACTCCTCAAGGACATTCAGGACGCACACGACAATCTCATGAAGGATATCAATAGCCAACCTTCAACTAAAAGCAAGGCAGTATGTCTGTTTCGCCGTAGTGTGCCATGGCTCGTGGCTGACATCCCAATTTTTTCAGGCATCACGAAAGAAAAAGGGCATGAATGACTTTTCCGCATCATTGGTTGATCAACTCTCACCAGTAACGTTTCTTGTGATTTGATGTTGTCCGCCGTTGACCTTGGGTTTATGCAGGCCGTTGAGACGAACGAAGTTGGAGATGCTTCTGCATCCGCATCTGCAGCCGTTGGCCCTTCGATGAGTGGTGACACCTCCCCCATGGTAATTTAAGAATGGTTTTCCATCGGCTTCCATTGATGTCCTGCTTCTGCAGATGATCGAGCACGCAGAAGAAGTTGCAGAGACGCCTGCATCCCCAGCGCTTGGTCCCTCGATGAGTGGCGATGGTGCCTTGGACCGCCAGGATGTGGTGTCCGTTGATGGTGCGGAAACGGTGCAGCGGAGCTGCGAGCAACTTCGGGATTTCCCGGAAAACCTAAAAGAATACATTATTTTCCGTATCTCTTCTCGTCATCTCCCATCCTCCCGTAGTTTTCAGAATAGATTCTTTCTCGAGCTCGCTAAGCTCGCTCTCTCTCTCGGAAGCCTCTTCCCCCGAGATACCGAGTCGGGGAGATACCCTCTCCAACGTGGTGATAAGAGCGGATCCCACCCACGCTCAGCCGATAAAACTAACGACACCAGGAACAAACTTTTTGGACTGGGTATTAGCCATAAGAGGTGCCGAAGCGACAAGACAATCACGTCAGGCCCGAGAACGAGATCTTCGGAGGCAAAAACGGAACATAACAACAGCTGCGACCGCCTTGACAACCACACTGCAACCGACGACACCACGCCCAACAATGGTCAACAACACAAGAGCATTCAGCCTAATAGGCGACGCAACGAGAGAAAACCCGAGACAATGGCTGAAAGAAGTCCAGAGTGAATTTACGGCAACGGCGACAGACGTGGAAAAACTAGCACTATGCCGGCAACGGATGGAAGCCGACGGACCAGCGGAAGAGTGGTACGACGACCTCGATCAAGCCGCTATCGCGACCTTCCAAACCTTCACTGCCGCGTTCAACCAGAAATGGCCGAAACCACCGAGAATTCAAGACTCGAGAGCGACACTCATGTCCAGAGTTCAAGAATGCAAACTCAACGAGGCTGACATCGGAAAGGAGACCGAATACGAGGGTCGCAGGGTCTACGGGCAGGTCAAATGGGCCCTAACCATCAAGAAGCACGCTGACGCAGTACCGGATCCAACAGGGATCATGATTCCTCAAGCTGTCGAAAACCTACCGAAGTTCATGCGCAAGAAGTTACTCAGGAGTTTCGACAATTGGCAAGAGCTGGTTGACGCGGTCGCCGGCATCTCGCAGCAGGAGATCAAGTACGCTCAGGAGAAGGAGGACGGGCGGAAACGATTGGAAACACCAAATACCAGCACGATGACTCCCATCGTGGACAGATTAGCCAAAACGACACTCTTCTCCCCCAGCACACCTCGTATCAACTGGAACGCGGCCCCACAAGCTCCACAGACCCCGTTTACACCTACACGTCAACCGGTGGATTACCCCAGGCAACCGTCCCAAGAATTCTTCGCAAACCTGTCACCCATGGCGCAGGGCAACTTATTTTACCAGACCCGCCCAGCGAACTACGTCGCACCCCAAACACCAACGAAACAAGTCCCATTCTCACAAGAACGAGCAGATAACCTACGCCGAGCCCTACCACCGATGCACCCCCCGACCGACGCAGGACGACGAGCCTGCGAACAGCAACGACGGGAATGGCATGACAGGAATGGGGATCACCGTGCCGATGACACGTGCCCGTACCCTCTGACGCCAGGAACAGCCCCGGTCGGCTCGAAAGAATGCTACAAGTGTGGGAAAGCACCAGCCCAAGGAACGAGACCCCACACAGCCAGAGAATGCACGGAAAACCCAGTCGCACCGCACGAAGCAAACTGGCAAGCTCTAGCTGCCAATATTCTAGGCACCCAAGGACCGCTTCTACGACCACAGATGGTCGTGAACCCACCGATCACACCCATCCGGCAGGTCGATGCATACAACCAAGGGCACACACCGACGACGTACACGTACCAACAGCCTCAATATGGGATAGAGCCCTGGGTGTACGAAGCCCCCACCGAATACTACGAGGACAACTCGGGAAACGGGCCGGAGTCTCACCAAAGGTAGGCGGTGAGACTCCCATGACCAAAGCCTCTGTAGCACCGACGACGAGTGTTGATGGAACAGATTGTCAGGAAAGGGACAAAGAGATGGAAGTTGCGTCAAAGTCAGCTGTCATTTACTTACCAGACCCTAACATGCCGGTTGCCCCGTACACGGACCCCATAAGATGCAAAGTACTGACGATGACGACGGAAGAAGACGGCGAGAGGTCCAAACCGTTCATGCAAAGAGTCCAGCTGGCGGGAAATGCCACAGTCCGTGCCACTGCGCAAATAGACGATGGAGCGATGGTGAACTGCCTTTCAGAAGCTAAGTGGAAGGCTTACAACATCTGTTTGGGAGCTCTACTACCGTCAAAAACCGTCATAGGTGTTGCCAACAACCAACGAATACCGTCAGTGGGGAGATGGAGAGGAACAATCAGAGTGGGCGGCATGGAAACAGAGAGCACATTCGAGGTGTTTGAATGCCAAGGAGCGTTCGAGGTTATCCTGGGAAAGCCGTGGCTGAGGCAGGTCAAAGGCACACACGAGTACGAAACCGACACAATCAAAATCCCGACAGCCGACCAGACAATCACACTCACGAACGAGGATGCACTGCCAACAACGACACCGGTATCCACGATACAACCGACAAAAGCCAACCCGATCCCAAAACCCCAATCGAGCAGGAACAGATGGGAAACACTGATGCCAACAGATGTCGACGATGACGAAACCGAGGTCGACATGGAGACAGTCGTGGAAACAAGCATCAAACGTTCAAAAAAACAGGAACACTGCTGGAAAGCGCAACTTGACAGATGGAGAGAAGCGCGCAAGCTCCACAAGGACCTTCGGATGCTAGAAGAAACAATGATGGCAGACGCAATTCGGAAAGCAGACGAGGAACGAGACGGACCGTACATCCCGCTAAGTCTCTTGTCAACACAGGACTCAAGCAACCACACTGACAACCAGAGCCAGGCAACCAAACCAAGGAACAACCACGACGAGAGATGACAGTCCACCAGACTGACCGACAGGTTGAAGTACCTGGTGACGAAAATGGGAGAACTGAAGACGATGATGGACGAAGGGGAGGAAGCGATAGCCCAGGAACTAGGTGAACCGACGACACACGAGGTCCATGCACTGGGCGATGTGACAACAGAGGAGTTCAAGATCGACCGAGGAGAGAACAGGACACAGCAAGTGACAGACCCATTCAACGAAGAACGCATGGCGAAGATTTTCAAGGCGATAGAGATAGGACCAGATCTCACGACAGACCAACGGAAAGAAGTTGAAAACCTCGTTAAGGAATTCGCAGATGTTTTTGCACTCACTCTGAGCGAGGTCTTCTACGTCGACTGGCACAAACACACGATCACCATCGATCCAGATGCGAAGTTACCGAAACGAATGGCCCAACGACCGATCACTGAGCAACAGAAATCCTGGTTCTACAATATCCTGGACGAGATGGAAGCGTCCCACGTCATCCAAAAAGTCCCGGGTGAGTTCCTGAAAAATCTGGCAAGCACAAATCTAGCACCCAAAGAAGCAGGCAAACTCGGGATGACGAAGACAGACGTCCTACGCAAAGTCAATCGCGAATGCATTGCAAACGGCCTACCACCGTATTGGGAAGAGTTAGCGGAGACGGACACAGCAGAAGGGAGGGTGACGGAAACAATAGACAACTCAACACCACCAAAACAGACAAAATGGCGAGTCTGCCATGCATTTACAGCTCTGAACAAGATGACGCAGGTACCGCCATTTCCACAAGGCGACCTAAAAGCAAAACAGCAGTTTGCAGCCGGACACAGATGGGGATCAGTCATTGATTTTGCAGCGGGATACTACGCCGTGCCAATAGCCGACGAATCAATACCGTACATTGGATTCTATGTGGAAGGACGAGGATACTACGTGTACCTCAGAATGCCATTTGGGCTGACAGGCGCACCGGCCACCTTCTGCGAAATGGTCTCCATCGCACTAGAGGACATGATCGGCAGGGAGCTAGTGAATTGGATGGACGATATCTTCTTACCAGGTGACGATTTCGACACCAAACTGAACAGCTTACGAAAGTTCTTTGCTAGGTGTCGAGATCGGAAATTGTCACTGGCACCGTCAAAGTGTAAGTTCTTTTTCACAGAGCTGTTTTTCGCAGGGGCCATTGTAGGACCGGAAGGTGTCAAGCCAAATTGGGACAAGGTTGCAGCGGTTATAGACTGGCAACCGCCCAAAGACGTCAAGGACCTGATGTCCTTCCTGGGTTTGACCAACTTCTTCCGCCGACACATCAATGATTATGCGCGGATTGCGCGACCACTAACAGACCTGACCAGGAACATCCAGATAGAGATGCCCAAAGCCGGTTGGAAAGCACGAAAAGGAGCCTACAAACGGGCGCTAGAGAACTCGTCACTGAGCGGGAAATGGGGTGATGCCCAACAAGAAGCTTTCCTGAAACTGAAAATTTTGCTAACCACAGAACCGATCCTGAGGCCACCCCAGTATGATGGACGTCGTTTCAGGGTGACGACAGATGGATGCAAAGATGGGTTTGCAGGATGGCTACAACAAGAGTTCGAACACACCGACAAACACGGAAAGACACACAAAATGTGGCATCCAATCTCATTCTGCTCCAAGAGGACATCACCGAGTGAAGGTAAGTATGAACCGTTCCTTTTGGAATTTGCGGCGCTGAAATACTCACTGGACGAGTTCGACCCAATGATATATGGGTCACCCATCGAGATCGAGACTGACTGCCAGGCACTGCGAGACTTACTAACCCGAGACAAGCAAAGCTCACACCACAGCAGATGGGAAGAATCGGTACTCGCCCGCCAGATTGTGGACGTCCGACACCGCCCAGGCATCGAGAACCCTGTAGCTGATGCAATCAGCTGCAAATGGAGGAACCGCCCACATGTACCTGGAGACGGCTCATCGTGGACCGTACAACCAGACTGGGATCAGCGGCAGGGTGTCACGAATAATGTGATGCAGATAGCGGCTGAGTCGACGCACCAACACAAAATCCTGGCACGCTACGTTGACGATGTGTTCTTCAGACCCATAGTTCAGCACCTGTTAGGACGGAATTCTGATGACTCACTCCAGGATCGACGACGAGCAGCCCACAGAGCGACGGGATTCATGATCGAAGATGGGAAACTCTGGCGGATTAGCACACGCGCTACGGACCGAACACCAAAAACCGAGTGTATCCCATCCTCAGAAGGCTTCGACCTAGCCCGGAAACATCATGAGGACCACGGGCACTTTGGCCATGAACATGGGAAGCTGAGTCTATGAGATTCATTCTTTTGGCCGGGCATGGATACCGACACCCGACGTGTAATTATAGAGTGCTCACAATGCAAGAGTTTCGGACCTCCGCACCTCAACGCCCTGCTACAACCAGTCCGCCGCCGCCAACCCTTCGACCTCATCGCAGGCGACTACGTTTCGTTACCGAAAGGAAAAGGCGGGTACAAAACCCTCGGCGTGTATATCGACACGTACTCGAACTTCGTCTGGGTCCAGAAACTGAAATCAGCAGGAACTGGCAAATTGACTGTCGAGGGACTCACAACGATCTCCGAAGGCTATGCACCGGCCCGCATATTCATGGCGGATGGAGGATCTCACTTCGTGAACAAAGAAGTGGACGCTTACTGCAAAAAGAAGGGAATCAAGCACATCACGACACCCAGCTACGCCCCATATGTTAATGGGCTGTGCGAAGGCGCGAACAAGATCCTACTGCAACGGCTGCAACGGCTCTGCGCACCCGACATGGACGATGACGGATCATTGGTAGAGCCGGACAGGACACCATACAACTGGCCTGACCACCTGGAGGACGCAGTACGGGCCATGAACGATCGAGTCATGCCAGCGCTCCTAGCCTCCCCGAGAGAGCTCCTGTTTGGGATGCGGCTCAACCACCCATTCGACGCCCCGCACAACGACGACAATGTTGCCGGAACGACCACCGAGGATGCTACAACCAACTTCAGGTTATCTGAAATACTTCGTGACAATACCCACCTGAGGTCCCTGGTCGAGGCAGACCGACGCGCAGCGGCGTTTAACGATCGAGTCCACCCGGTCACGTACACACCAGGCGACCTGGTCCAGATTTACAAGTCCAAAATGGACCAGTCGTTTGAGACAATCAACAAGATAGCACCGAAATGGACTGGACCGCACATCATTACCGGGAAGTCTCTTAACTCCTATACCTTGTGCACATTAACCGGCACTGAGTTACAGGGGAAATACCATGCGAGAAGACTTAAGCGGTTCATACCGAGACGAGGCTCTGATTTAGACCTCCTCCGAACCCCTGACGATGGCATCCCCGATCCGGAGCCAGACGAAGAAGAGACGCTAATGCAGGAGGCCGAAGGAAGGATGGCAACGATATTAGAGGACGAAGACGACGAATGACGGCAGTGTGTGGGGACACACACTTCTATTGAGGGGGGCACCTGCAGCGGAGCTGCGAGCAACTTCGGGATTTCCCGGAAAACCTAAAAGAATACATTATTTTCCGTATCTCTTCTCGTCATCTCCCATCCTCCCGTAGTTTTCAGAATAGATTCTTTCTCGAGCTCGCTAAGCTCGCTCTCTCTCTCGGAAGCCTCTTCCCCCGAGATACCGAGTCGGGGAGATACCCTCTCCAACGGAGGTCGACGTTCTACAGGGTAATGCTTCCCCGGACTCGGACACGATGAAAAAAGCGCCCGGCGCTGCAGGATCTTCAACCTACACGGGTGTTCTTGATGTCGATCGGTCCGCTTGGCCAGAGTGGATGAAGAAACAGATCATGTCGATAGAAGGTTCGCCTGTGATGACAGATGGGTTCCGGTTGGTGTTGGAGAAGTTTGTTGAGTTGGAGACATCACTGGGTTTTCCAAAAGGGCAGGTACGACGCTGTACACAGATTTCTTGCGAACATTTATTGACAACGCAAACAAGGCAAGGAGTGCCTTCTCTCCAAGACAGATCGGCCAGAGGAAATTGGTCGATGGATCAATGGCGGACGCAAAGCGTCCCCGCACATTCAGGATTTTGCACGATTTGTTGCGGCTTGGAAGACCTGGTGGATCTCGCTGCAGCCAGAATCCCGGCAGGGACGCAAACTGCTCCGTGTTGTTGATGCTGGGGAGAAATGGGAGGAGCTGCGAAAGGGAGGCATCAACGGGTTTTACAGCATTGTGATCAGTCTCGTGTGGTGGTATGCTGCGATCAAAAATCCAGCACAGAAGAAGGTGCACAACAACGCAGTGGCGGATGTGGCATGGGTTTTGGGCTGGATGTTGGATAACCGAAAGGATGGCAAGAAGCGTGCCAGTGGTTCCTCCGACGAGGCCACGAAGACGAAGAGGTATGTCATATCCCTGATGTAAAGCGATGACAACTAATGCATGTGAACAGGACAAGAGCCAAATGAAGATGGTTGGAGCACCGAATCATGCCTGGAATTGTCTTCGCAACACGATGGCAATGTGACCTGGTGTGTATACCCTGATTTCTTGATTGGAGATGTTTGCATTCTTGATCTGGTTGGCGATTCTGTGTTGCATTGTGCTCCTTTCTGTTGATCATGTCTTCCTGTTCCCCGATGCCCTTTCCATTCTGCAACACATGTTGTACGTATACCCACTTGTGTTCAGTTTGTTACTGCGTGCGGCATCCTTCCTTGTTTTCATGTTGCCTCCACCTTGTCATTTCCTGAAATGCCTTGTGTGTATACCCCAGCTTGTTGGCATCATGATTTCTGGAGATCCCCTCTGCTAGTTTACCGGTGTGGAGATCCCCTCCGTTTTGCGCGCCGAAACCTCTATCTCGGAGAATGTTTCGACATCTCGGTTTCCCAGTCTCTGCAGAACTAGTACGGTCGCCTCCGCGACGCCTCCGGTCGAATTCCAACCCTCTGGGCGTGCATCCGCCCCCGGAGCGTCCCATGGAGCTTCGTGCCTTGGCGGATCACTCATTAGTCGATCGCCGACATCTCGCCGACATCCTTTAGCAGCCGCGTGGGCCAACCTAGGCCCATCCCCTTCTTACAGGCAACCGCGCCACGCACCGCTCAGTGATTTTAGGACCACGGCCGACGCCACAAGCCCTTCGGATAGGAAGGCCGACCCCAATATGGTTACGAACGAAGCCCTTTTCGGACGGTGACGACCAGGCAGCCGCGCCCGCTCCCGAGAATCCTTCACAAGTCCAATTCGAGA
>CEMM01319115.1:0-11537 GCA_900068975.1 Hygrocybe conica | reverse complement strand
TGCTGTTCCCTGGCACAGCCTCATTGATGGCGTCCCTTATTAACGTAAAGCACAGCCTGGAGCGCGACGAGCGTCTATTCGCCCAAGGTCACGGTTAGCCTACGGTGACAGATCTCAGCCAAATCAGTGTTGCTGACTCGACAACAACGACTACAACGTACTCGTTCGCAAAAGATTCTCTCGAATCCTCATCCTTCTTCATCGGCAGCCATTGGGATTTGCAGTCTTGTGTGGTATCACGTGACTCACCACTACGCGATGAAAGGTATATTCCCTTAGATGACATTAGCAGAGATAACGACTTCTTTAGCTGGTTGGAATATACCAGTTACTCACGATCAACTATTAAGACCATCTCAAGAATTCGTACAAACAGTTTACTTTGCTTGTCTACAGCAAGTATCCAGCACATCAGGAAAACCCGGGCTCGATTCAGTGCTATGTAGCTTAGTCATAGATACTGTAGGGGTCATAGCCCCATAGCAATCCCCCCCCTCACCGAGTACTCCATAGCACGTCTTGTCACTCATATAGAGCTATGTAGCGTCATTCCCGAGCTAGCAGGTGCTAGACAGTCCTATGCAATACCTCCCTCGTGCTGTAGAGTACCTATTTTGGCAGGCACTGCAGGCTCAGCTATACCAGCATTTGCTCCGCAGGCTATACTCAGACTCGCCGACCGACGCTCGAACCAAGAAACAAACCTGTTCACGAACTACGGAACAGACACAAACAATGTATGGTAAAGGAGTGGATCGAATAATAAGTACGGCTTGGCGAATAAAATCCACGTACAGACGGCCTGCCGACATTTCGCAGAAGGACGACCGGTGCCGAATCGCTGAGGAATGGCAATGACCGAGAAACATTGGAACAAAGGGTTTCCGAAGCGGGGGGGGGAGGATTGTGGAGGGAGGAATGTAAATAGTCCGAAGGGGTGGACGCCGCAATTTGTTGGCCACTTGATCAATCCAGAATGATGTCGAGGTCATCATCAAATTCTTGCCTCTTGCCGCCAGCGCGAAGTCTACTCTGTGGGTCAGACCTGTTGACAGATACAAAGAAACATAACTCAACACAGCGGCCCGAGCCCACGACCGACGGGTGGCACAGAATTTGTTCCAGTGATAGGGATCGGGGTTGTTCTTCATGCGATCCATCAGCTTGAGAATTCCATTGTATGTGTTGGAGAACACAGAGCCAGAGAACTGGAATTTGTCGTCCCAATAACCTTGTTTGTAGGCCATCAAGACGCATTTGATCTGTAAATCAAATTTGAGTAATCAATCCTGTCATTGTGATCAGTTTACATACCGCCGTCGCAGCCAATGCGACGAGTTTCACGGGGACCTCCTTCTCAAATATATCGGGAAATAGGGACGCTAATTTGCCGGGTTCATAGAGTGATTTGCACAGTTCAGCGATGGCGGAATGGGTAAAATTGTTGGTGCGGCCCTTGAAAATCATCAAATACAACAATCATGCGACAAATCTTGATACCGCACCTGCTCATCCAATCCACCATGGAGAAACTTCCCGGACTTCAATAGAGCCTTGACATTGTCAGCGATAGCAGCAAAATACTCCAACTGACCAGGTATCACTTCGTCAGGGAAGAGGTGATAGTGGTGCTCGACGAGAGGTTTTGCCTTCGTTTTGAGTTCACCACGGAATGTGGAACGATCGGCAAGTAGCTATGATCGGATATGTGAGCAATTGGCCTATGGGATACACAACACTTACGTAGTGAACCATCTCATCCATGTATTCAGGCCAATACCCTGGACCGATCGGCCGTCAGATGACGTAGACTAAGATGATTTAAACCTACCAGGTTCGAGAAGGCCTCCATCAGCTTGGTGGTCGTACATAGCGTCGGTAATGCATCGGACAACAGCATTTCTGTGATCAGAATTTGACGGGTTTGGGAAACCACACTCCGTTGCCATCCAAGCACGAGTATAGTCCTTTGAATCACTTAGGATTCCCCTCCAGAAGGGCGGATAGAAGCGGAACTGCCTTGGATCATCTGTTGTGGAGGAGTACACTTGTCGAGAGTGACGCGCCGCTCTGGTCTTTGCTGTGGGTCCAGTATCACTGTCATTCTCGGGGTCTTCATCATCAGACCCATCGCCGTGCACAGGCATCCGCGCCGTCTGTCTGATTGCCTGAAGACGCTTGGGATCAGGGGGTCTCGGAGCTCGGTTTCGCCGGTGGAAGCGTCCAACAACATCATACGTGTCATCATCATCGTCCTAGGCGTGTATGACTTCAGTGATTCAATGGGTGCATAACTCAGATTTACGTACATCGGCGTCTTCAACGGTCGGTGCAGGGTATCCTATGGCCCATATTTCAGTTAGACTATGTTTTGATCAAACCAAGGTGCCGACTGACTTTGAGCTTGAGTCTGCCTCTGTGGTTCTGCATCCAGTATCTGTCAGTTTCGCCTGAGCAAAACAAGAGTAAATGGATCACACCTTCAATGTTGCGCTGCCTTAAAGCGTTCTCGGCGATACGTTCATCCTCTGATGGAGACTGATCAAAACCAGGTTCTGATGGGAAGATTATCAGCAGAGATCATCAGAGGCGCCATCAGAGCGTACCTAAATGTACATCGCGAAATGAGTTATCTACATTCAAGTTGTGGACGTGATTTTCGTAGCGGTCATCGGGATCGTGAACTTGATTGTAAGGGGCGTTAGCGTTGTTATGGGAATCACGTCTCCGGTGGTCATAAGCTGCTGGGTGGTCGTTTCGCTGCTGACCGGATCTGTTGCTTGTGCCAACTGATTCATGGCGAAGCCGAGGATCGATCGCTGGGGTCAACCTGATGTACAGGGTCAAATACTTTGATCGGCGTTGACGAGACAATAAACTCACATCGCGTTTTGATTGGCCGTAGCAAGGGTCATTGCCGTACTGTTCCGCTCAACCTGATCCGCAATATTGCGCTGAATCAGCTGATCTCCAACAGTCGACGCCGGGCGATGATTGAGTTGAGCGTTGTCGAGATCAGCGCGGGTCGGCTCGCTTCTGATGGCCGTAACAGGAGCAGAATTGATCGGGGACTGATGGACGGCGAGTTGATTATCATTGCGTTCGGTAGGCTCATTTCTGACAGCCAAATTAGGATGAGTATTGAACTGGGACTGGATCGCAAGTCGATCATCGTTGTGCTGGGCTGGCTCATCTCGGAGAGGACCAGAATCGACCCGGGACTGATGGACAGCAAGTCGATCGTTGTTGCGCTCCGTTGGATCGTCGGTGACAGCTGAAACAGAATTGGAATTGACTTGAGACTGGTGAATGGCGAGTCGATTATCGTTGTGCTGCGTTGACTCGTTTCTGAGAGCGGAAGCAGGACCAGAACTAAGTCGGGACTGGTGGATGGCAAGCTGATCGTGAGTGCGCCCAGTCGGCTCATTCATGAGAGCGGAAACAGGAGACTGGCGGAAGGCACTGGGATACGACAAAGGAGACGGAAGGTGGGTAGGTTGGCGGGGATGGTTCTGTGGAGTCGGTCGGTTTTGGATAGGAAAGGACGGATCCGATGGCGGAGAGGTATCGCCTCCAGCATGGACAACAGCTTGATTGGTGGGAACAGCTTGAGTGGCGGCTGTAGGAGGGATTCTGAGGCCAAATCGAGACGGCTGTTGTTGCAGAGGTGGCTCCGAACCAGGTGGGACAAGATACACTGGCTGCTGAGTCGGGGCGGGTACTGGAACCAGTGCAGGTGGCGAAGGCAGTGAGGCGCTTTCCTGACATTTGAGGTGAATATGAGGATGTCGAGAGCGGGTGCATGAGTAGTCACCTTGCCTTTGCGGAGCCTCTTCGCCTTTGACTGGGAAGGCGCCATCGGATTGAGAGGGGTCTCCTCCGGGAGATCATCCAGTTGACCACCTTTACGCTTTTTTGTTACATGATCAGATACAGTGTCCGACACAATCTGGAGGCGCTCCAGACCGCCTTTGCCTTTCAAGGGCCTAACAGATCGACGTAATTGACCCTCGTTTTCTGTAGATCAATGATCAGCTGATTGTCTCACGCAGATAATCAGACCGCACCTTTGTTTTGTGACATGTCCGCTGGGTTTGCCTGCGCTTTGGAAGCTGGTCCCTTGCTTTTCTGAGCCATGGACTGCCCAGATTCGTGACCAGGCTGCGATGGAGCAAACATCGTCGGGCCGGACACGGTGTGCCGGTGGTGTTGGCGTACAGGACCGTTTGCGGGCATCAGGGATGGTTTCAAGAGTGACTGCGAATGGGTGATGAAAGAAAGGAGGGCGAGAAAAGTTGACCAAGGGATCCATGAATTTATAGACGGATGCGTGCGGAGTTACCCTCCATTCAAGCGACAGAGGTCCCTGGAAAATTTTCGGCCGCCCCAATTCTATATCCGACAGGGGGAGGATGACGAGGGAGGATGACGAGCACCTAACCAAGGCAGACGAGAGTCAATGAAGAAACGGCAAAATGACGTGGGCAAGCTTACATGATTGGCGATTGATCCCAAATGCCGAGATCAGGTACACTGAAAATATGGATCTTTTGATGGACTTAATGAGAGTGATGAGCGGCGCTATTGAGTCCTGAGGCACTAGTATATCATGGCGACCAAACGGCTTGGACATCCTGCATGTGGGCAAGCGGCAATACTCATGGGAAGTGCATGGCCATGTTAGGCCATATTGGCGCAATTGAAACATTTATCGATTATCGGCAGGACGAGGAGTGTGCGCCGGAGGTAGGACTGGGGGGCAAAAGAAGGATGAAGTAGATAGGAATGTCGGCAACAGGCAAAGACGGCGTTGTAGGTGGGTGGATCGGACGTCTGCTGTGGATGGAAAAGAGGAGTCTCGCAGGGGGGGGGGGTATGGCGTGTCGGCCACAGCTACGCGACCGAGCAAATCTGGCAGGGAAAAACGACAAGACTTATTCGTTAATATTAAAATTGATCACATGGAAATACGCTTACCGAAGACTAGAATGCATAGAGCCGGAAACAGCAGTCACAGACAGGAGAACAACGACAGATGGGAAAGCTTCTAAACAAAAATATACACCGCAGAGGCATTCATGGGGTATCGCGAGACCTAGTCCAAATATATTGCCAACCGGCCATCCTGAGTATCCAGGTAGCACATGGCTGACAGTCGATATCAATAGGGTGCGAAGGACAAAGGCAACAACCAAAATAAGTGCTCACTTCCATCCGAATATACAGGCATACGGTCCGGAGGCAGAGACCGCGAGAGCGACGTGTAGACCTTCATTGGCAGTATTTCTCCATGCCCACTTTCAGTTATCACACGAGTGATGCTCGAGATGTGGAAATTTGCCGCAACAAGTCGTCTATTCGCCCACTTCGCCTTCATGTCGCGCACCTTGGCATGTAGCCGCGCCTCCCGAAAACGAGATTGAGCTAGCTGGCACTCCAGTGCCATCGTCTTTTGCTTCGCAATTGCGACACCTAGTAAATGAACGGCATCGTCTCGGTTGACAGGACGCGGAATCGACTGCAAGGAGAAAGCTTTGGCACTTGAAGGTATCGCAGATTTCGGGATCGGACATACCGCAAACACATTTGCCAAGCTGCGTAGCTCCTCCAAATCCTTGTCGACTTCGCTTTCCGACTGCAACGTACTTGTGTTGTGCGAGCGCAGAGAACCTGTAGTGCTGGGCGATGAAGAACGGATGGATTGGGGTGAATAAGAGCCGACAGATGGGGGAGATAATGGACGGATCGGCGAGGAGGGCATTTGACCCTGAGAAGCCTGAGGACTGAAAACGGGTGGCCTGTTTGAAGTATAGGGAGCGGAAGGAGTAGGGCTGGGAGTCCGAGACGGGACGCCGTTCCGACCACGATAAAGCGCTGCTGGAGTAACGGAGCAAGGGACCGACGGACTGGAAGATACGAAGTGTGGAGAAGAGTTGCAGGTTGCACATGTCGAGGACTCAAGAGTTGGCGGGGGAGTAAGTTGAAGAGAGTGTGGGTTGTTGTGGCCATACAGAAGCCCCGGCCCCGGGGTAGACGGGACCCAGCTCGATTCGGGGGATGCGGCGGCTGGTGATAAATGCGAGGGGAGAGGGGAGGGTATCGGGACAGTAGAGGGGGAGGGCGACGGCAACATCGACGATGATGGCAACGTTGACTGGGCCACGTGACTTCGTTGAATTCTTGACTAAGTCCACTCGGCGCTCAGGCTGCCCGACTCGTCTGCTTCCCCGGCGCCATGCCACATTGCCCCAAGTGCGGTCGAAAATTCCACACCGAATTCCAAGTCACTCGGCATCTTGGCCAACCTTTTTCGCTATGTGCAAAGGTTGAGCGCACGATCGGCAGCAAGCTCACCAAAGTTCAGTGGCCCGAGTCGCGAAATTCTCGCCAAGACGATCAGCTGCAGGACGCCCAAACCTTCATGGAGGAAGAACGCCCTATGTGGGACGACATATTTGAACCGAATGCCGGTGACACGCCGACCTTCGACCCATCCGAAACGCCCGCCCAAATACCACATCCCCCCCTCGCCACCCCCTTCGTTCGCGAAGAGTTCATCGACGCTGCAAAAACATATGGCCGGGGCTCGACTTTCATGGATGAATTCGACGCTCACGCTCACGCTTGTCATCGCAAGAACAACACCTTCTATCCGTTCGCATCTCGACAAGATTGGGAACTCGGGCTCTTTTTGCTCTCGTCTGGGATGAGCATGGCACGGATTGACCAATTCCTCGGTCTTGAACTGGTATGTGTTGTATTCGGGTGCGACACTCTATCACTTTATGAACTCCCTGCAGATAAAGCGGCTCCCACTCTCATTCCGGACTGCGAAAGACTTGCGAGGACGCGCCGAATTATTACCTGAAGGTCCTAAATGGCACGCAAAGCCTTTGAGACCCTCGCATCCAACGAAACACCCACTCACGCTGTACTTCCGAGACCCTATCGAATGCCTTCAGTCGTTGCTGAGGTCCCCGTTTCTTATCGGCCAGATCGAACTCAAGCCGTATCGATTATACAAGGATGCGGCAAAGTCAGTACGCGTATACAGCGAATGGATGTCGGGCAATGCAGCCTGGAACATGCAGGTGATTTTGATTTTATTCAATTCTTTCTTAAAATGCTGATCACGCCCACACGAAAGGGCCAAATACCTGCTGGCGCCACGATTCTGGGGACGATTCTCTCATCCGACAAGACAACCATATCCGCCATGGTTGGCGATCGGTCAGCCCACCCTCTGCTCATCAGCCTCGCCAACATCAAGATGTCGCATCGAAGCAAAGCATCCCACCACGCTTTTCTGCTACTTGCGCTTCTCCCGATCCCCAAGTTCATCGCGCATGACAAAATACGAGGCGTGTTGGAGAACCGCCTCATTCATGAATGCCTCGACCATATTCTATTGCCCCTCAAGCAGGCCGCAAAGGATGGCATCATGATGGATGACCCTCGTGGATTCTCTCGCTATTCCTTCACGCCACTCGCAGGAGTCATCGTTGACACCCCCGAGGCTGGAATGATGGCAGTCACCGCTCCCAAAGCATCCCATCTCACTATGGCGACGCATAAACAATTTGGTGATCCATTTCGGCATGAACCGCGAACTGCGTCCACCACGCTTGCACAAATACATGCCACGTTGTCGAAAGTCGATCCTACAGACGACATCAAAGCCTATCTCAAAGCATCGAAGGAGTTTCGTCTGAACGGCGTGCACCTACCCTTTTGGAGAGATTGGCCGCTTGTAGATCTACCCATCATCTTCCCACCTGAAGTCCTCCACCACCTCCACAAATTTTTTTGGGATCACGAGATGCGCTGGTGCATTAATGCCGTTGGCAGTACGGAAATTGATTTCCGATTCTCTATTCTTCATCCGCATACCGGTTACCGACATTTCAAGGAAGGCGTCTCACAAATGAAGCAAGTCACGGGACGGCAACACAGAGACATCCAACGCTACGTTGTTGCTGTCATCGCTGGCGCGGCACCGCCCGCATTTGTCATTGCTATCCGTGCACTGCAAAATTTTCGGTATCTTGCTCAAGCTCCCATTATCGACGAAGTGCACTGTGCAAAGATGGAAGCGGCATTGCAACGATTCCACAGCCATAAGCAAGCGATCCTCGATGCAGGTGCTCGCACTGGGAAAAAGAACCGACCAATCAATCACTGGGAAATACCAAAGCTTGAATTCTTACAGAGTGTGGTTGCGAATATTCGGGCGAATGGGGCACCCATCCAGTGGAGTGCGGATGTCACCGAACATGCGCATATCAAAGTCATCAAGGAACCCGTCAGAGCAGGCAACAATCAAAATCACGAAGAACAAATCTGCCGCACGCTAGACCGTATTGATAAATGTCGACGTTTTGATCTTGCCACGTCCATTCGCGAAGCTGAAGTCAAGCTGGGCAAGCGATCTGCAGAAGCACTTCGTGATGAAGATAGCGGATTCGAGTCTGATGTTGAGGGGGACGTCGATGATGATTGCCACCCTTGCGATGCTCTCCCAATCTTTACGCATCACCGAGCTGTCAAGGACTACTTCCAGCAGGCCAATCGCATCGCCGCACTACCGAAAATTGCCTCCCCTCCATTTCCATATCGCACTTTCAGCGCCACATCAATAGCATTTCATCTGTCGCGTGACCCAGCTTTCAAAAGAATGACTCCCGAAGCCGCTGCCATCATGTTCTCCATTCCTGATCTGATTCCGGCTCTGACTCACTCCCTTCACCGCCTCGCACAGAACAATGACTCCGTTTATCCTATCGGAGGTCGTCGCTACACCATACCTCACAGCAACTTCCCTTTTGAGAACCTGGAGGTGTGGACGGGTTTCAGGCTGCAATCAAGAGATTACCATAATCCCGATGTCATTCTGCCATCAGAGAAACTCAATGCTCTCCCTCCTTCCAAGGACTGGCCAGTGGGACGCTTCGACACGGCGATCGTGAATGTGGATTCTTGCTATATTTGGCCAAAGAGTGGACTAGCAGGTATGTCCTCCTGCCCATGTTCAATACAGGCGGTTTCAATGTGTGAATTAGGGCATTCTGTCGTTCAACTGCGGCTGATCTTTCGTGCTGTTCCCTATGTCAAAACCCAGGTACACCCAATCTTCAGCTCGTTTTTTGCCTATGTGGAGCGCTTCGACATTGCACCGCGGGGTTCTGGCTCAGCAAATGAAGGATTACATCCCAATGCCGATCCCGCCACAGAAATGCTTGTCCTGCAGCGTAGTACTCGGTCGAACGGCGCACGGATGGGAGACATTATACACCTTTCCAGCTTACGTGCTGCTGTTGACCTTGTTCCCTGCTTTCAGAGTGTTGCAGATGCTCGACTAACGAAGGAGACCACCCTCGAGTACAGCCCGAAAATTTTTTTGAACGATAACTTTACGAAACAGCTGTATTGTGCCCTGTCGAATCATTAGCATTGTTTTTCTGTCGTCCCCCGCTCCCGATTATCCGCCTGAATGGACCTCTGGCACGCAGCCTGACTCGGATGTCTTTAATCTGAGTCTGCCAGTGAGCTGAGCCCAATTATGAGTCTATTATAATAGCACGCGCAGTTACTGTACTACATTAATGTATTGCACAAAGTTATATAGCGGTGAATAAATACTATGGTCTCGAACGCTCCCGCTGCTCCCACACCCTGACCTGGCAGAAGAAGAATCACCGTCAGATCTGTACATTCCTGTGGCGTGTGGAGCGCTGGCCATGGGTTGTGCCGGTTGTTCGTGGTAATTCCCGAACATGTCACGGTCACAGTTAGCGAATGAGGCAGCATCGAGGAGGCTGCGGTGAGGCGACTGGCGATATTGGGGGCAAGTAACCTGAGGCTGTTGTTGCTGGGCGTAGACTTGAGCATTCCAAGCGGCAATCTTGTCAGATTCGAAGGCCTGCTGGGGGATGAAATGGCCAGAGCCACAGGGCTCGAAGAGTGGCGCCATTGCTGGGTTTTTAGAGACCGGCGCGGGAGGGTTGGTGACGATGATGCCAGTGGGCAGTCGTTGCAATGCAGAGGGACGGCGAACCTGGGTGATGTGCTGAGGAGGGCCAGCGTCGAGGGGCGCCTGGTGGCCGAAGGTGTTGGCGTCTTTGAGCACAGTCACTGGCAGGTTTTGCGCCATGGGGGCCCTGGGGTCGTCATTTTCATCCACCAGGCGTGTGAAGGGAAGTCCAAAGTCGTCCTGGGATTCCGAGTCATCGAAACCATCATGATCATAATTCTGAGCTGCCATGTCCTCGACCTCTCCTGCAAACGAGGTGAGCCTGAGCGTTTCGAACTTGCCGCTGAAAACCACTTGAGGAAGATTGGCACGAACGTGCCAGTCGTTCACTTCACGACAGAGGGCGTCACGCTGAGCGGTAAGTGTGCGAAGTTCTCGGGCAGCAAGGGAGAGGTAATGACGGGAATCATGGACATAGGCGATGGAAGAGTTGACGATGGAAGATTTGGACGGACGACGAATTTGGTACAAGTTGGGAAGAAGACCGGCAAGATCCTAGGGATGGACGCAGTGAGTCAATCAGTGAAGATGCCAGGAAAAGAGCACATACGAAGAGGGAATCACTGAGGGACTTTCTGCGTTCACGTTCTGCTGCATTATAGGTGGCACGGAGTTCCTCAGCGTTGCCGTACTTGCTGAATTTCCTCTTGCGCCGCTCAGGTGTTAAGACGGCGGTAGAAGGTTTGGCAAGGGGTAGGGAGAGCGTGCCAGTGAGAGGAAAAACTGGCGGGTTTAAAGCGGCGGGAGAGGTGGAGGTGTCACGGTCGACGGAACTGAATTCAAACGGCATATGATGTGTTCGGTGAAGAGGTCACATGCAAGTTCAATGGGCACGACATAGCAACATTCAAAGCTATATAATGCTTGTGAACGCCATGGAGCAACTGAATTGTACTATGGGTGCTATGGGTCTATGGGCTGCTCTCTAGGCGCCAGTCACAGCTGTCAAGTGCTACAGGCGCCTATCGAGCTCAGGTGGGACTCTATGAGCGCTATGATATCCTATAAAATAAACACCGTGCTATGGGCGGAAAACAGGTTTTGCTGATGCATAACAACGAGAATCAATCGCAGATCCAGCACACGCCGCTTTGCTTCCTCTCGATGACCCGAATCCCGTTTGTCTTGCGTTTGGTTGATTGTATGCGCCTACTGACACCGCATATACTAGGATCTGTACTCCACCGCAATCGTCAACAACATATCCTTACACCACCTGTAACCCTCACCCATCCACGACCGGAACATCTAACCCTTACACTCACGCAGTGCACGATTCGCAAAAGCAGCACGGATCGACAACTTTTGCACGGGGGACATCTCCCACCCCGAGAAGGAACGCACGATCGACCTCCTCTCCGCGTTCATCAATTTCATCAAATTCACGGAACAGTGCTGCGATGCTCTGGTCAAGACGCTTCGCGAGCAGTCTGTGGACGTCGTCGTTGAGCGGGAGCAGGTCTCCCACGCGCTGGCAGAGAATCGGGAGCGGATTCGCGCAGCGGAG